>JAQFYM010001956.1:0-27248 GCA_034694785.1 Agrenia bidenticulata | reverse complement strand
CAGATAAGCGTTAACTATAATTAACATGGGGAGAAACTTTTTCAGGGGTCTTGCTTTCTTTTATAGACAATAATTAAATTAATTAAGCTAATTAAACTGGGATAAAACTAGTATAAACAGGAATTGAAAATGTTGCCTAGGAATTTAAAGAAGATGTGTGCATTTCTGTGGAAAATAACCTACCTAGAAAAAATATGTTCATGGTTCCAAGTATAGGCAATCTAACCCAAGTGAGATTCGGATTCGAATCCATTTGAGTTCAGAATTAAATTAAAATTTATAAAACTTGTAAGTCAAGCCATAATGTGGAGTATAGCTTCTCATGCTGGCGCCGGTGTGGCCATCGCTGGCCTAAGTGCTACCTACTACGTATTGGCAAGAAAGAACTACCAGGTTTGATTGTAATTAAACCTGAACCATCAAGCACAATTAATAAATGGGGTATGCAATATCCAACAATTCGATTTTGATTCTCAGTTGGAAAGGGAAAACGGCATGTTTGGAGGCAGATCCGATGCAGACAGAGGAAATAACAATGTTAGAACCTCTAGGGATGACATGCTTTCAATCACTGCATCCCAATCCCTTCTACTCAAGAAAGAACTAGATCACTTGTCTCGAGGAAGTGGCCATGCCCTTGGGCTGAATGTGGTCGATCACCCAAAAGAAGTAGTTGAGGTCGTACCCTCCCAATATTCAAGAATAAACGTAAGGCATGTTTTGAGTCGTGGACAAATCATTTTCCCCAAGAATGCGTTTTCCATTGAATCTCTAAGTGGAGAGAACCGATGCGAGTCAGTTATTGAAGAACCGGAGCTCACTGGCCCATCTACACATTCGAACTCATCTACACTATTTGATGATAGTTCTAGCCCTTCCGAAATCCCCGAAATTTCTCAACAGGAAGTTTTGGAAGAAGATGTCGAGGAAGACACGATGGACCAAGAATCGATCCGCGATACCGTACACTCGGGATTATTTCCTCAAGGGGAGCGTAGAAGTCTAAAGGTTTGTCGATGTCCCATTTCAGAAGAAAGCATTAGAAAATTAAGAGCTAAATCTCCAATCATATACTACAAGAACCCTGGGTTTGGAAAGCGATTCGCTTGTAAGGTTCAAGAGTCCGCGGAATTTCCAGGAGTTCTTCTACCTGGAGGAGATTTAACTAAAGATATCAAAGAGGTGGATCGAAACTGGAGCTCTGAACAGAATTACAAAGACAGTACGCTTTTTCTATTCCCCCCTGTCCTTTCGGAATCCAAACTGTCTGTTTATGAGAATGAAGACGGAGACAAGTCAGAAGATGATGCCAAGGACTTCGATCAGTCAATTGAAGATATGAATCCTACCGAATTGGTCACAGATGGCCTTTCTCAAATGGACGAAATCCGAGACTATAATTTGCAACTAAAATTAAACGAAGAAATTCGAAACACTGGTGATAAAGAAATTCTTATGGAAACGCTAGTGACTGAGATACTTGCAGAATCTGAATGTGTATCTTTCATTTCAAATCAGTCCCAGCGTCCTTTAGAGTCCTTTACACCCGCTGATGTAAAACACTCTAGTCCTAATTTGGAGCGCATTGAAGATGTAACGAAATCAAAGCTTCCTGGTTCTCTTTCGACAACTACCAAAAGCTCATTGGCCATGACTCAGATTCCTGCTAGTTCATGGGTCAGTCTTCCAGCCCGCCTCTATGCGGAATCCGAACAAATCCCGATAAATGTGATAATTTTCTTGGCCGTGGTCGTTCTTTTGTTCGGATTGATGGGAATATTATTCTTCAAAATCTCGGATTGGATTGCATATCCATTAAATGATGAGTATGAAGATGAATACAATCCTTCTGCTATGCTGGAGCATTGAGTCATTCCTAAATTCGTCTGTACTTTTACGTTCTTTCAAATCACGCGTATGAATAAGAGCAGTATGTAAAACCATATGAATTTTTTATTTTAAATGTTTATTAAACACATAATTAAGTGCATACAAATAGAGGAACAGGGTTTTGGTTTAAGTTAAAATTTTATTAAGACTAACGAAAAACAGGCAACTTTCAAGGAAATGCACTCGAACATTTATTAATACAACAATTAATTGATGTATTTTATTTACATGGGATATTTAAGGTGTTAAATCAATTTTAGCACAAGCTTTACTTTAAAGCAGCAAGCAATTTGAGAATCTCCACCAGAGGTGAAAATTCTACAGATTTACGTTTACTTAGAGAGAAATTAATCCAACGAATTTCTGTCCAACTTAAGTTGAATGATACACATTAGGCAATGAAGACTAAAATAGTATTTACCACTATTTATCAATCTTTTTTATTGTAGCTGAACACAAATAATGAATTAAGAGTAGTCTGTCTGCAACAGGTATTTAGTTCGATCAAACTGCAAAACCTATATATTTATCCATTACCTTGTTATCGGTAATGCGTATAATTAACACTATGAGTACTAGCTCCAGTGATTAGAAACTAATTACTTACGGCATTTATTACTTTAAAATTAAAATTAAATCCTTTATTTTTGTGCATTAGCTCGTAATGTAATAATATTTGGATACAATATATTTCAGGATCCGTTCGGATTTAAACAATTGTAACATTGAATCTCAATAATTTTTTTTAGAAGGACCAAAATAACAGGAAAATAAATGCTCTCAACATTGCAAAACTATTCATAATATAATCTAATCGATCAACTAGCAGCGGGTTTAGTTGGAAATGCAGCTCTTACTGAAATGACTCGGTTTACAAATGAGGTACTTCTGAAATGCTCTATGTAATGAGTTAAGATTTTTTTAACAAAGCCATAAGGTTAGCAATATAATACGTTCACGTTTTAAATATCTCTCGATTCAAGTTTTAAAATGAGAATGGATTGTTTTTCCTGGGAGAAAAACGATTAAGAGGACGAGCCCAGGCAGCAATGACAAAAGTTTCGATTTCGCATTCATTTTCGCCTCGAATGATCTTAAAATATCCGTTCTCGCCCCATTTCATTCCCCAAGTGTTTGCAACAAGCTGAAAATAAGAACACAAATTGAAATAACAACAATTAAGAGTAGAAGCGCTGAAATTGTATATGAGGAAAACCCTACTACTTTAAAATACTTTTAAAATCTATTTTGGATATTCTTCGATCAGATCATTTGCATATCCTTTTTTACGTTGATCAGTAACAAACTCTTTCATAAGCAAATTTCTAAAATAATTTATGTTTGACATTCAGAAATTCCATTTTGAATGTTTAAAACGAGACCATTTATTTAGCATGGTGATTGAGATGAGTGACCCAGTTTAGTAAAAGCAACTAATCCAGTTGAAAATACGATGACAGACAGGAAACATGAACCGATCCGACTTAAACAAAAAGGCTTTCATACTTCTAAAAGTTTTTGCAATATTTTTTTCTGAAAGTTCGAGGTTAGTGAGACTGTAACTGGAAAAGTTAATCTTTATAATTTTAGTTGTTGAGCAGGAGCTAAGATTGACTCTTGGGTGAAAGGGAAAACTAAAAGTATTTGGACTTCTCCAATGACTCCAATCGATATTATCACCTAACCGCATGTAGTACATAAGTGTGAGAAATCCATGGATTCTCAAGTAGATCTTACCCAATATTTTTCCATCTCTCCCTGATGAAATTCCTCTCCCCAGCCAACAATCCTAACAGAATGATACCCCGTTCTCTGTCCAGGTTTCAATCCGGATTTTTTGTACACGCCCCCACGATACAGGAAAAAGTCCGAGGAGACTGCCATTACAGCTGCAATAGAACGAATGAACTGTGTCATTCAACTGAATGAAGAAATATTTTATTCTTCCTTCGAAATGGACAGAAATGTACTTTAGTTCTAAGAAAAGTCCGAACAAAGAAAGTGCCTGAGAACGGAAGGTAGTACACGGTCGATTAAATTCAATAAGAAGCCCGTTATTCCCAATGGAAAGAAAATCGGGTGGAGGGCTAAGACAGTCCCAAGTCGACCGTGAGAATCGGGTTGGATTTGATTTACTGACCCAAGCCAATATGAAATTTCCTTCCTTTCACTCTTGAGGTTTTTTATCTTTCGGGGTTTTGTCCTTTTCATTTTGATTAACTTAACCTAAGTCCTTTGGACACGTTCGTAGAAAATTATGCTGGTAAATTATCAAATTATTCGCCTATTGAACTGCACACGATCTAATGGTCTACTCTTGCAATTTTCGTCATAATTCATTGCTGTGAGCAAAAATCCTGGAAATCTCAGCTGCATAGTTTGGCTCAAAAGTAAGCTCAAGATCGACGATAAAAATTCTCCAAATGTTCTCGAAACCAAGAACGGCGAAAGAAAGTTCTTGACAACCTTTGGGCATAACAAATAAAAGTTCCGACTCGACTCTGGTCTCCTGGTACCAGCAGAACTTACCTTGGACAGGTCCGAAAGTCATAATTTCATATTTAATGTCATTCTCTCTGTTGCTGATTCGGTAGGCAGGTTGACTCCTGTATAACTCTGTCCTTCCACTCAAGCTGTTTGCAGAACGACATTGGTTGATCTCTAGCAGGGATTTGACTTTCCGTGAAATCATACAGTTGCCTCCTGTGCCGGACGAGCCGCTTTCATATGGGTAGCAATCTTCGTCTACGATACTGGAAGTTAATTAAGTTTTATAGATTACGTGTTCGCGTGGGTGGGGTTGAAATTATTTCCTGATTATGGAATTATAATCCAGAATAATAGAAGGTGTGCATTTAATCGCTTAGAACGAACTGCTGACTCCAGTTTCAGAACGTGAGGATTTTACAGAAGCGTATAAAGTAGTACACTTTATCCATCAGAATCTGTCAACATTGTTAGAAAGGGGTAAAGATCGTACCCAAATTTACGCAAAAAATTCCAAGCCCTGTCCAAATGGCCTCCAGTACATCCTTGCTGACCCCGACTATTGCATGATATCAAGTGTTGAGGTGAGAGACGGACATTCTCAACTCCTTTGGACTGGATTGCCAATCGGTCGGCTGTAATGAAAATCAGAAAAGGAATGTTATTGAGAATGTTGCATGTGCATTCGCAAATTAACTTTCCGTTCGACCTCCGCTGGCGCTGTCATGTCATTCCCTGATTGAACAAGGCTAATTTATCGCTTCTTGCATTATGCATGGTAATAATTTAGTTGTCATACCCGTGATTGCCGATGTTGTTAGAGCCCAGTCCGAGCCGCACCAACCTTGATCTCGAACTGCTTGGATTAGATTGGGCCATTTTGTCCTAGCATCGAAGTTTCTAGGGATTGTGGCTTCGTCGTAGATAAACTTAATTGGCTCCATAGTTTTAACCTGTAAAAGTTATCCATTTCTCCCTTAAAAAACTTCTGAAATCAGAGACTAACATTGTTAAATCCTTGGACTTACGCCCCGTTCCGGTTCTAATGTACCCAGGCGATAAAGTATTCCATCGGACAACTTCCTTCCCCAAAAGTCCGAGTAATTTCCAGCCGACCAGGAGTAATCCCCTTCGTTTATTGTCTGAACCAAAGTTTCGTCTATGATGCATTCCTCTCTCTCGCATAGCAGTTCGTACTGACTTGGATCACTGGGAGATCTGTCGCATTTGCTAGAGTAAATAATTAATCCACACATGTGCTTACTTGTCCTCTAAAATTAATTACATGTTTGTAATCAGCCCATTCTTACACAAACAGCAAAGGTTTGAATTAATCCGTCAATTGTAATTAGGAGAAAATTAGGAAACAGCAGTTGTAAGAGAATCAACCTGTCAATCCTTCAGCAAATAGCCATAAATTCTCCATTTAATTTATGTTCATTTGTAGGAATCTCTAAATCCCTAAAAACCAATACAGGAATTCGTCTTCCAAATAAACTTATCACGAACATTTTTTACTTTTGTTGCTTGAGCTACAGTAACTGGACAATTGGATACGATTTTTATGCTTTCAGAGCCATGTTATTTTGTTCTACATGAATACATTTAAAAAAGTTAGTATGAATAGGAATGTGCTTTAAAAAAAACTTTGGAAGTTTGAAACGAGAGGTGTATGTACCAGTCCATTCAGGGCTGCTGACAGAACTTGGCTCATAAATCATTAAGACATAGGTTAAATGAACACGAGATACTCGGAAGTTGGAACACAAAAAATCCCTTGGCTCATAGATACACTCTATGAAAAGTTTGTCACTCTTCGCCACATTGTTAGTGACCGTCTGTTTTGCTATCATAAAGTAGTGCAATAAATATTGCACCCGTACAGATATTCATAGTCGCTGACAACATGATTGTTATAATTGTTTGAAATCATCCTGTTGCAATGCTAATTATATCCTTCCTTCCTTCTGCCATTTGTTCCATCTCAAATCGCACACCCGTTTCAATACGTAATTGAATATAAATAATTTTTCCAAATATAACAACCGTTCATCAAGACAGGGTGTTTGTGGACTTTTAAACAACCATGCATAGTACTCGGAATGTCTGCATAATCCCAGTCGTTAAAGTACTTACCAATCATTGCAATTAATCTTGACCGTAGAGCCCAAAGCGTACATTTGACCGTTGTGGAAACATTCTGAAATAGTGGGAAATACAAGGTCCAATAAGAAAGACGTACATAATGAATAAGAAAGGTCGCATGAAATGAAAACAAACATAAACATTACATCACCACAAGTTCTCTTTCTCAGCGTGAGTAATCAATTTATAAATTCATTCTCATTAGCAAAGCAACTCATCTCTGTCATATTAAGTCAAACAGAAAAACTCAGGTGGGATTCGTGGGATAGGCCCTGAGATGTAGGGCAAGCCACGTGCTTATACCCAACCCTCGTAAAATACTTTCGAAAATAGTAACTCTCTTTTAATATTTACAAAAGTTTTAGAAAGCAATTGATCCAGTATGTACGAAAAACCATAATCCAAAAAAAATCTGGTTCACAATATATGTATAGCGTATGCAAATTACAACTCGTTTATCAAGTAATTCGATCGTTCTTGGCTACGATCCTCTAACAATAGCTTTCGAGTCCCTACATTATGAGTTCGGCCATGTGATTAAAAGTAAATTGATCTTACTTATCCTCCATACAGAAACAACTGAGTCATAAAAAATCAAAAGCTTTCAATCCATTAAAAAAAGTCGTCGGCTCTGTCAAGGTTGTCTGTGTATTAGACAGAACGACGCTTGGTTAATTATATTTTATTATTCATGGGAATTCACAAGAGCCGGAGTTCTCTTCCAGGACAACATCCGTTTGGCAGAATCAACGGATGAATTAAATGACACTAATTAAATCAAATTACAAATCTGCCGAGAATTTTATGTCTTTTCCTTTCCTTATTAGCATTATCACTTTATAGCAATTATCATATCATCATGTCACACAACTCTCCAGTCAACAGTGGAGTCGGCTTTTCTCAAAAATAATAGCGACCCATGAGCCTAGAGTTAACATATGATTTGATTCCTATGAGCTCATCAGCATATCAGTCTCTGTCTCGTGTGTCTTGGCATAGATAACAATGATCTTATGCAAATTAAAATCTCATAATTTTTCTGGTTCATTAATTTCAAGTTGACTCCTAAATATGTGAGATTAAAGTTTATTTCTGGCAAATGAGCTCATGATAATGCACCTTCAATGTTAAAGGAATTAAAAATGCAGTTTTTTTTACTTCTCTGGTGATATAATTTTATTTGAGTATCTGTACCTGGTGTTCCATACAAACTAAATACAAATTGGATGCGTTACTGATGCTCGACATATAAGGAACGATTGATCGAGGTCAGGTCTTTCTGAATTTAATGCTATCATCGCCCTTATTAATACCTTAAAGAACGTTTAAAAAAAATACTTACGGGGAAGAGTTACTTCTTCTGGTGGCTTAACAATCTGCATTCCTAAGCAGACTGACCAATAGTCGGGACAGCAGTCAGGGTTATCTGTTCGATTGCAGAACTGATCACAATAACAAAGGGTTCCTAAAATTGGAGTTGAACAATCGTCAATACGACCATGACAGCATCCCCCAATTCTTCGGCTGCAATAATCGCCCTGAAAGTATTCAAGGCAATCAAACTAATAAAATTTTGCGGAAGATCTTTATGCTTGTAAATAATTAAAAATGAGTTTTGAACACACCTGAAGATCTGCGAACATCCCTCCATGCTGTGCAGAAATTGTAGTAAATAAAAATGCGGAAAGTAAACAGATCATAGCCCCTATTTCAAGGTCATGAACTCTGCTAAATCGCAGATTCATTCTCATCCTTTGAGACATCTTTGCTTCTCACCTTTCCCCGTTAAAATATATTTCAGTTGGATACCATCAACTATTGTGATAAGAACTAAGAACTTCTTATTACAAGCCTCCAGTCCTATTCACCGAGAACGTTTGTACTTCAATCAATTACAGATATTGCTGATTATTTCGTATACAGCTCTTTGTATTCTTCAATCGTGGGTTACTTGAAAATCAAAGAGATTCGATAAATCAATCAATCAAATCTTGACCCTCCGGAAGAGTTTAGAAGTCAGGATAACTTGGACTTATTTTTTTCCCTTTCTGCAGATTTGTCCCGTTGTCCGTAGAGAAATCTTCTGTGAAGAATCAAAAAACTTAGCCGAACTGATCTTGAGATGAAGGTGTACACGCTTGGAAAACTGTAGTCCAAATCACAAAAAAATAAAAAGAAAAAGATTATGAGATTTGTGCGAATTTGATTGACAGGTACAAGTGTCCAAAAGCTCCTCAATAGTGAATAAACACTAACAAAGATATTATCACGTAAATCAAGACCAGCCCAGCGAGAATATTTCTCAAGCTCGTTTGAAATTTTTGATGTAATGAGACCCACCAGGGCTTTTATACTTGCGTTCACTACTGCTCCTCTTCCCATTATGCAAATCGGGTGGAATCCGCATTGCTAACACATAGCGATAAATTCCTACTCAATGATAATATTATAGCAGCAGTACCTCCTTTCCTTATACAAAAGTAAGAAGACTAATGGCTGTAAAGCATGCCGGCTAAGAGCAATATAATCAAATGGATAATCTAATAAGCTCAAACTAAACAATTTAGTATGCAGATTTACCTTACATTCACCATTTGCAAAAGATTTTTCTCATCTCTTGTCGCAAAATCATGATGGGTGATGTTATCTCAAAATTTTTACGGGTTTCTTAACAATCTGCCAGAATAATTTTGCATACAATGAAATACATGCTTGTACCAGTACAGAAGTGCTAAAAGGCCGAACCTCCCTGAGCGATTGTCTAAAGTCTTGATTGATAAATTTCAATCTCTGAAAAATGTTGCTGGATCACTTCGTAATTAAGTTTTTCCCTGATAAAAGACTATAAAATAATATGCAAGCACACCTCGTTCAAAGGCCGACCTGACCCAATAAATTTTAGCGGATTTAGATCCCTTTGTGGAATAAAACACCGGCAGTTTGGGAAAACTTTGAGAGTCAAAACCTTGGTGTTTGGGAATTGATTAATTATGTCAAGAAAATCAAAAGGGTTAAATGCGGGATTGTTTCTTTTGCGAAGATTCCTCTTCATCCAGTACATTTGTTTACATAGCTTAAGGGGAAACATTAGAAGTTGAACAGGTTCGCTTGGAGTCTATTTGAGCCTTGTTGCAAATTTAAATGCAAATTTGAGGCGATACATTCTTTGAGTTTGAGAAAAATTTATTTTATGGATCTTCTCGGGGCAGAAAGATTCAAGAATTCAATTTACAATTTATGACTCCTACGCAAAACCATTCCACTCGACCTATTCTCATTTTGCTTATCTTGGCAATGGTAAAATCAACAATTTAAATGCTAAGATTTTCAATTTTCTTGATGAAATACGTCTGCATTTCCTTCATCCCAATTTTCCCCAAAAGTGATTGTGGCACTTGAAACTTTCATAGACACATTCTACCTGATTGCTTGTTCACTGCAACCATTGCAAGTATAACAATTATTTTGGCTTTTTAGACTTCATAGTCATGAGCCTAGTAGAACTCAGGAAATAATCTTCATATATTTTCCGCTGCACTTGCTTTTACAAGAAATTCTGATGTCACCTGCTGACCTTTGGGTAATATCTTATAACCCAATAATCGTTAAGGCAAATCCTACCGTCATCTTTCTGAAAATTAAAAGGGATTGGCCAAAGATGGGTTCAGTTCTGGACATATTCCAACTCTCTCCAACCTGAGTCCAGTGCAAGCCAACTAGGTATATTATTTTTTCTAATCGCACGAAGTACTTAATGACATAATATAAAGAAAAGTATAGTGTCCGGAGTCAGACCTCTTTACCATGAACACTAGTGTGGTCAATTTATCCATGTATTCTTTTATCGGCTCCATACTATTTTCCCCCCCATCATTTCGAAACCTTTATGTAGTGAATACTTTTTCCCATCAAAATTCTAAAGAAAATGCACTTGATCCTCCGATTTCGTTTACGTCAAAAAAGCCTAGTTTTACAAAACAATACAAACTTCTTACAAGTGCAGGAATGATAATAAATAAAGAGGAAAGGGAATAGTAATCATTCCAAGAAATGATAAATGAACCTCCGAAAAATTTGTAAATAAGCGTTTCTCTACATCGAAAGGGGCTTATGCTTAATTGAATCGTTCTCATATTTTTTTACCTTGAGCTGCCCTAGTATTTGATTAAAAAGGAATCTTGAAAAGCCGATCCTTTAAAGCTTTATGTATAAAACTTTGAATTAAGTAAAGGCCCCATTCAGTAATAGAGATTTATGATTTCCGACTACAAAACTATGGTTTGCAATGTGTCATGAGTCATGACACACAGGAGTACCCATAAATATAATTTGCATTAAAACCAGTAATCTATACATAAAATGGTCATATCTCATCTTGTCATGTCTCAAATGTCCTAGACACGTAGATTGGTAGATTATTCTGCGACTTCGATACATAAATGTATTAGATTCAACGGGGATCGAAAAATGTCAGTTTTGCGTATGCATCGTTACACGAGGAAATTCGCCACTGGGTTGAATCGCCACAAGGTAGCTTTGAAAGAGTGTTTAGGACGGATACAGATGGATGTTAATGGTATGTGCCAAAGCAAGTGACAAGGTGCAATGGATCTAGTCGAATTTGTAATTTAAAACAGCTGTAAAAAAATATAAATGAATGGCCAGTCACCGTGAGTGAAATATCCGTTCAAAAATGAGCCATGTTAACAAAAGGAGTTCGTCGACAAATACTGATTTTCCTATCCAATTTGAAAACCCACCTAGGTTGAATAACAATCATCATTTAGTAGAGTAGAATATTTTCAAAAAATGGGGCAACATAAAAATAATGTTATGTCTGTTCTCAAACTACCACATTTAAACTATTGTAAGGTTCAGAATTGATAAACAGAATCCATACGAAGATTCAGAATATCTGCTCAAGGTTTGCTTTGACATTTGACATTGTATAACAATAAACGGTTTTGTCAGCTCATTCCGATTCTTAGGAACTTTCTTTCATTTTCAGGAGTTGGGGTTCCGTTTTCTAGACATTTCGTTATTTTTGCCACTAAAATTCTATCAGTAATACTTACTAGACTTGTTTCTCTTACGAAATACATGGTTAGAAAAAGGCTGACAGTGAATTAGACAAGACATTGCAAGAAAGAAAAAAGTTGCACGTCTGCAAGTTCATATCTGTGATTTGGGTTCTGGATTCTGGTACGTTTGTATTGTTTGCCAATACGTTTGAAAGCATATAGCTGATCCCTTCTGGCTCGTCTTAAGCACTTATTGTCATGTTTAGACGGATTTTTAATCTGAAATCAGCAAGAGCAAAAAGGGAATCTGACTAACTGGATCCCTGCTGTGATGATACCATTCATAACTCCACACGAGACTCATCCTCACCTTTTATATCCAAAATTTTTCTCACTTTCAGGAAGAAAAATTATAGTTCTAGTGCCATTTATTTTTCAGAGAGTCACCTCGTAAATCCTATTTAATAGACCTGTTGCCTCGCGTCGACTATTATTAAGCTAGCGTCAAACGTACTTAATCCCCATCATGACGTCTCTTCTACACCTTAATTCATAGGGAATTAAAATTCCATTCCATCCTATTGTCAATGTTTTCACATTGAATTAATATTGCACCCCTTGTCTTTTGTTCAAAGTCTTTTCTGTTTGGTATAGTGGAAACTGCTTCATCGAACGGAATTCTAAGTCCCCTAAAACCCAAGATATAATTATTAATCTGAGGAATTAAAATTCATAAAAGTTTTTGCTATCGAGCGTATAATGAATTTAGATTTATGGGTGACTGGTTTCTGAACTTGTTAAACCATTTAAACCCCCATGTTGTGTTGTGTGTCATCATAATTAGACTTCGTTATCATTACGCAACACACTTCTTTGATCTCCATCAGCCCTGCAAGGCTAGCCATTTAATATTCATATACTGAAGAACTTAAACGTAATTTAATATCCCATACCACAGACAGATGCACATGCAGTCAACCTCAATGCAGTCGAACATACTGAGCTCAAGCAAGCTACACTTCCCTGATACTTTTAAAATTACACAATTCGTCTGGATTTGCTGGACAAGAAATGAAGAGGACGAGCTTGAATAACATGTTTACGAAACCAAAATATTTTTAACAAGAGGATCGGTCAATCATCTCTTCAAAAAGACTTTTGAAATATAATATATAGCACAGGAAATGTCAGCCATTGATGATTAACCGAGAACTATAACTAACTATCTAAATAACCTTAAAATCCGAGTTGTTGTCTATGGGGAACGAGTGCATCGGATAAACAAAATGCAGATATGAAACAAACAATTGAATGCAAGTGTGCAAACAAAAATAATGAAATGCATCAATGCATCATTCATAATATTATCATCAGCTCATGCCTAATTTTTATACACATCAACGGCTATCTATCATCTCTTGCGGTTAATCATAGCTCTCAAAGATGCATGCACCTGACACAGGTAATAAAATCTTTTTCAAGGAATCCGACCGAAGCATATGCAAGAGTTCAAGAGAATCATGTCATGTCCTTTGCCTTTTGTATTTATGGGCGTGAATCTCACGCTTTCATTCCAAAAGTAAATATTTTAACTAACATATCACCACCTCAAGTTTGCTTTTCCTGCCGTGCAGATAAATCCTATTCTGTTGTTCACTTCAAGATTCGAGAGTGCTGATAACAAAGCATGTTAGGTGTTAGGAGATGCACATTTCTAATTTACAGGTTCAAGTTGTGTTAAACCTTTGATTAATATCTGCCTCCTTTCATTAAATCAAGTGAATTTGGAGCTGGACAGCTTCAACTTTGCACATTCAACAGTTTGTGCTTCATTCAAAACGTCAGTGGACGGCTTCATTGGAAATGGAAAATTACTTCTATAAAAAAACAATAGAAATACACAAAGTAGAATGGAGCCGGCATTTGCCATGTTATAAAATTGTATTCATATTTTATCCCCAGTTTGGAGGATGAAATTAATTAAGGTTGAAGCATGCGATTCTAGCAATTTGTTATCATGGGTGGCATAGTAAAAAAAAAAACATAATGTTTGATACTATCTTCACATTTATTGCTTTCCACCCTGAACAATTAAAGGACATGAAATATTTAGGTAAAACTTTAAAGAATGTTTAAGTAATTCTTATAAATGATTTAGTAGTTTAAAACCAAAACTGAATATTTTAATAGCCCCATCAGTTTTGCTCCCTGTACATCTGAATTTTGTGTGTCTATATTTAATTTCATTTTATTTGGCTTCAAAAAGCTTAACGAGATTATGTTCGGTTCAATTACCTTTAAGATCTGAACCCGACATTTTGCACTTGTTCTCAGTATACTCTGTTTCTGTTGTGTATGTATGTATGACTTAAGAATCCTTGAATTGCTACATACGAGAATCATCCCATTCTGTCAAGGACAAGGCGACTACTCAAATTCTAAAGTGTTTTGGAAGAAAAACAAAATGCACGATCCACTCCGATTTCTCTATAAATAATAAAAATCCTTTTTCCTTTAATGTAAAAAGGGCTTTTGAAAGAGCTAATTTAAAATAAAAGCGTGAACATATAAATTGAATATTATTACCTGAAATGAATGAAATACTTAAGTCTAGCTGACATTTCAAATATTGCTGATCATGCAGAAAAGTAGCAAAATTTTATTCCCCATCCCTTCGATCGGATAGAGGTGCATTTTTGATAAAAGAGATAACAAAGTTTTTTTAACAGTCTAGTCTCGATTTTCTCTATTTCTTGTCAGCAGAACCTGTCTGATTTATAATCTGGCTCAGTATCTTCATTATATGAGAATTACAGATTTTAAGCTTTTAAGCGTTCACGCTTATCCATTCTTGTTATCATTCATGCCATCAAACAATTACATCTTACCAGTCTGATCATATCCTTGATTATTGATAACACTCATACAGGTTAAATAGAGAGTCCGGATTGATATCTTTTAAGAATCTTCAATAAAATTCGATACCTTCTTCATTATAAACACCTTAGTATTTAGTTTGTATAATTTTTTCTAGTTCTGAACCTATATTCTATTTTATGTACTTCGTATGCGATAAACATGGTTGAATTATACACACACTACAATTGCTCATCATGTTTGCACTGGATCCGCTCACTCTTACCTTATTACAATTTAAAGGACCAGGAATTCCTGTTTTACGATCCCTAGTAAAAAAAACTATTTGGCATGGTCAACTATAACTACTGCCTGCAAGGTTTTACTGAACAAAAGGATGACAATTGTGTTTTCGCATTCCTGTTCCACATAGCCCGGATTGAGATATATCTGATGTGACAGTAATAAGACACATCAATTCTATTGATGATTTTACGACTCGTAATTTTAGATTTAATTTAGATTTACGACCAGAGTTTAAGATGGAGTACGCAGAAATTGCCATTTGGGATACTCTTAAGAGCGAAACGGACTTCTGGACACATTGGTGACATAAATCTCATTTATATTTATGCACAGCAAAAGGTCAGACTAATAACTAAATTTTTCATCCTTCTTTTCATTTGAATATAGCAACCTTAGATTTATGTATGTGGTTCAACTATCAATTTGAAAATAAATGTTTTTAAATGAAGTTCGGGTTAAAATATTCGCTGAAAGTTGGGGAATCTATAATTAAATGTGCGCCAGACACAGTCACAGAATAGAAAGATTCCGAACAATAAGTTGAATTAATAGAGAGGATGATCCTGCCTGTAAACCCCGTTCTGCCCGAATTCCTCAAGGTAATCAATTCATTTGTAATTTACAGTAAAAGCATTCCAATGTCTGATAGTTAGCCAAGTGTGAATCTGAGAACTCCCAACAAGAGCGTCAAAGATTCAGAAATGCAGAACAGGTCCGGAATGTATGAGGAATCCGAAAAACCATATGCATAGAAGACTTGAGATCCATGAATACCAAAATACCTTCCTTGATTGATCTATTTTTTATGACTCTGGCACTATAGGGATTATTTAACTCTTTGAAACGTCAAACCTAGAAAATACTGCTGATTCTCAATCTTGTCATCAATTTTATTTTTTGGCATTCCCTTATCCAGAATTGACCTACTCAGAACTGCAAACTTGCAGAAAGTAAACAAATATATACGAACGACAGATGCGGATGGACTGAAATTCCAATGTCAAAATATAAACTATGAAAGGGTCCCGGGCAAACTTATATTACAGCATAATAAAAGCTTTACAGCTGAGGATAATAAATTACCAAAATAAAGTGTTCTTGTGCTAAGCGTAAAAAATCAGAAATCATTCGTAAAACACAAAAATCCGAAATAATAAAATCTGTTATAATTGCGTCAAAAATGTGTATCCACGTTGGGAGCTCCGATGCTTTTCCTATCTTTAAAACTTTAAACATACAATTTCAACTTTATGATATCATAGGATTCTCCATGCTCCATGTATTTATCATTCCGCACGCAATGTTTGCATCATCATCAGGAATTTTTGCTTACGGACTGTCACAATTAAAGTTAATACCTTTTCAGACTTTTATTACTCATGGCTTTTGCAAGGAAATATTTTGCAACTACTTTACGGTTTAGTTTTAATGGATTTTCATGCTCCAAATCTACTATCTGTAGTTTCAGCTACAAGGGGGGTAAAAATATTTGTCTGGCAAAAACATTGACATATTTCCACGCTCTGTGAATATTTTTCACACTTGGATATTATTGTCGTCGATTGAAGGATTATTATTGAATCGATTGAATGCATAAGATATTTATACATTTCAGGTCTCCTACTTGAATAGAATATTTGTGAATAAATAAGTGTCCGTATTTGTCAGCAAAAAAACTACTCATATTAGTAGCCAATTTCTAACAAGCCAGATTACTGTATGCATTTAAAAAAAAATTTGCCTAGCTTTAAATACATGGAACGATCCTTCATATATATTCTTTGCATTTGAAAAGACCTAACAATGATGCTTGACACAAACAATGATGGACCCTTCACTCTGCTCATCTTGTAAATAACTGAACGTGATGAAGAATAGGAAATCTATAATTATAAAACTCCTAGTTCATTAATTTAAAAGACATATTTTACCTCACCGAGGGGAAGTCGTCTCGTAAAAACGTGTGAACACTCCTTTAAGCACAGCACAGTGATTTCGGGATGTATGCAGCAGTTCTAGAAATTTGATAAGAATTTTTTGGGGCTAATTAATGACAGACTCCAGACCAAAAAACACTCCTAGTAAATTAATTACAAGAGCCAGCAAAGAATAGTGAAAAAAGTTCTTGCTCAATCGTTCTTGTTATTCACTACGTGAGTAAATTAATGGATGAGACAACTCGACACTTTTGTTCCCAGGGATTCTGATACCATCAGCAAAAGAAGTGTCAACTTATTTTTTTCATAAAAACACACTCCCTCGCTCTCTCTCTCCTTTCATACAAGAAAAGCCTTTCACTCCAGATTTGTTTTTTGTCGAGGGAAAAGCTGCCCGAAGGAAAATGGAAGTGTTTTTGCACATCAAGGTAATTTGATATTCCGGATTTATAGAAGATGAAGATTCAACTTGATTTGTTACCCTTTTTTTAGTTCGACCTTTATGCACGTAAAATTCCAATACTTTTATCAAAAACACAAGCCCCCGTTTTGAACGAGTTTGGAAATGGATTGAATTTGACAAAAAATTATTTTCTCTAGAATAAAAAAAAGTTTTTTTCTACAAATCCAAATTCAAATTTTTAATACCTTTGAGTAGTCTATGGAAGAATTAACGATTGCAAACTGTAATATAGAATATCAGAATGGGAAACCAATCGCTTCGGGAGACTGGACAAGACTGAAGCTCGGATTTCCTTTGCTCATGGAATAAAAATCCATGCAATCTCAACCTGAGTTGAGCCTGAGTTATAGTGAACACGAGAGTCTACTTGTATCCAAACCCTTTACTTTCTTTGCTTCTGAGTTTCATGAGGGTCGTTGTATGTTATGTTACTCAATTCATAGTATTTTTTATCCTTTCTAAGGCTAGGATTAACAATACTTAATTGACATGAATAATAAGCCGCTCTATTAGCAGTTTCTAAATTCCCGAATCTAATCACACGGTTAGAACGCACTTGAACGTGACTTTGGAATCTAGGCTAATCCTAAAATGTAAACATTATGTCATTGCACTTCATAATTATAAAATATTTAATATATTTTGATTGATATATATATTGGTTTTCGATGTGATTACAATCACGATTATAATCAATTCCCATATTTCTACTACCAATTTGGAATGAATATGAATTGATTCGGTTGGATCAAAATAAAATTAGATGCTACTACAAGAATTCAAATTTTGATCTTGATATAAAAAACCAAAACAAAAACGACGTAGCAAATGCATAGCTATAGGACATTAAATAATTTTTTGCGGTATTCAACTTGCCGTAAATAAATTTAATCTCTATCCTTAAGCTTGGTATGATAATCTACGTAGTGAAATTCTCTACTATATAGTAGTATACACAATGAGTGATACGTGTAAGGTTTTTAGGCTAGCCACGTCCAGAACATGTCATTATTCAATCCATTAAGTTGATAGACCGTAAGTAGCAAGAAAGTTTCAGAGTATCTGCATTTCTGTATCACAAAGAGGGAGAAAAAAATCCACGCACGAGCTACTTTTATCTTGAGTGCGTGTGTTTGAGTATTTTAACTAAATGCCTAGCTAACTACCAATAAACTCTGGGTTCAACATTTTATGCCACTGAAGTACATTTTGCACTTTCCTTGTATTTCAAGTTGAGAGAAAGGCCATCATTTTAATAGGTGAATCTGAAGTCCAGGGATTTCTAAGGCATGCAAGCCTAAGAAAATCATCTCTCACTCTCTCTACATCTCTACGCAAATATTAGTGTTTTTGTGACCTTGTACTGCCTGCACCCATTTCTAGCGTATTTTAATCTGAAATTAAGTAGAGGAACTTCAAAATCTTAATTAATTAATTAATTTTCATTATGCTTTCGCTTGAACGGTTCAATATCTGCCCGATATAAAAAAAACGGATCGATTTTCCCAGATTTTGAGACAATTATGTTTTTTGATATTGGCATACTGACGTTGATATGGAAAGAGAAATTGACCAAAAAAATCTATCACCTTTCATTTTAAAGACAAGATAATTGGCCCATTTTCGTCTCAATTTATCGTCATATTTCCTATCAATTTCATTCAGGTTTGAGCGTAATCGGCCATTGTACGTTTTTTATGTGGATTTTCATTCACTTAAAACAAACAATTCTAGTCACTTGTACAAACTTCCAAGCAAACATTTTCATCCGCATATGAAGTATTTATTATAATGGAAACTTTTCTTGTCAAGTCATTCCATCAAATATTGTGAAGGAAATCTAAGTTTGTTTGACCCGAGTTTCATGGAACAAAGTATATTTCAATGCCAATTTAAGACACATGTCACCACTGCACCTATTGCAATGTTTATTTCCACTCCATTGAAAGAGAAATTGTTCAACCGAGTAAACGTAATATTTTATTTTGAATACTTTAATAAATAATTTTTTTGTGTACTAGTACATACATACTATTAACTTACCAACTATTTTTCTAATATCGTTTTCAACACAGTCACACTACTTTTGATAAGAATATTTGTCTTCTTAACTTCAATTAACATTAAAAGTTTATTTACTTTTGCAGATATAGTTTCAAATACTTCGTATCCATCAAAAGGGTTCATTGAGTCATCTATCGATGATATAGATTTAATTTGGAAAAAAATTCATTCAAATTTTCATTCAGTCAAATTTTTAATAGCAAATAATTTATATGTCAACCTCAGAGCATAAAAAATGTATCCGTCATCAAGTCATCACTCAAAATAGATAATGTCGCAATTAATAATCCATCTATTCTACATGCACACTGACATCATATTTAAAGAGGAATTTCATGGGCATGCATCACACTTCCTTTTTTATTAGTCATTCGAAGATTTTTAATTATTGAAACTCAAACCTCATTGATTTTCTATTTCTCGATATTTATTATTTGATTTCTGCAACTTCATTCACTACAAACCCACAATTCCTCTAGCTGGCTAAGCCTTACGAATGTATATGTGGAGCATATCTATGCAAAACAAGATTGTGATCTTGATATGTCAAAATGCTTGGATGACAAGATGTCTAGATTCCAACCTTGTTAGGTTGACAATTGACAAAAAGGGTGAAGGGGTGACGGAGCGTAAATAACAAACAATCCTAATTCCTCGTTTAAATCGCCATTCAATCCCGACGGATAGAAGATGAGGAGATTTCATCCCTAATTCAAATGCATCGACACGATCCGTAGGGGCTCAAATCATGAACTCTGATGTGTTGTGTATGTGTGACTGACAATTTTGTCACACATTTTTCTTGTATACAGAATGAGCCCCACTTAAGATAAGTATCCAAATGTTATTTGACTAATACAAGCTCCAGGGCCCGTTCACAACTTTAATTGCTTCTTATATGTGCACACAGGGAAATCAAAAAAATCTAATCTCTTCTCCTCTGACATGAAATATGATATATGAAAATGTACTTCCAATTTCCTACGGAGCAATGTCTCCAAAACTGTTTTACTCGCAGGAACCAAACTCTACAAAGCTTATACCCAAGATTTGCATATACAAGTTTCTTCCATACTCTATAGGTTTAGGACATTTAAAGCCTGATTTAAGTCGATCGATCTCATCTCCTTATTTCAAAAAATTGCTTGTTACTTTTTCTAGCTACTATCTGCCAACACAGCTTGATATCAAGGTACGAGCAACCATGTTTTTATATTCCACATTGAAGAAGCAAGAAATTCACTCAGCTAAGACTTGAGACACAACTTTTGGCCTCTAGTTTTATTTAATCCGCTTATTTTTCCATGTGAAATCTGGCTCAAGTCAAAAGGGTTTTGCCATCCATGTAAATTGGCTTTATTAGCTCGTCTATACCGAGGTTGAGGTTATGATCTCATTCTTTCTGTAGGTATTCTTGTACGAATGCGGTAATTTAAAAAACTGTTTATCAATTATTCATACACTAATGTGAGGTATGACTTCATCTTTGGTATTTTACTACTTTAGTATAAAATATTATAGCGTCTCGCGATATGTGATATATTTTGTTTTACGTTGAATGAAGGCGAGCTCTTTTTTCACAGTTTAAAATATTTTATTTGTCCCCATGTTGATCCGAATAACGCCCGGTAAGGGTGGAGTAAAGTAAGTAGAAATGTCTATTACTGTGTAAGGTTTACCTTACCAGTCTGACATTTGCTATAATGCTGCAGACAATTTGTTGCTAGTCTGGTCCTCAAACGGAGATTATCAAGTTATCTTGCGTAGTAGATTTATGCCATGAAGTTGTTCAAGATTCCACTTGTAATGAAAGATGGGAAGTGTAAGAAATAAATTACTTAAAATACTATTATTCTGCTCTACCTACCCACAGAAAACTAAATAGGTACTGCATAGAATTATCCCAACAAGTCTTCCTTCAGAGATGCAAAACAAATTAAACAGGAAAGGTTTTAATGGTTTTGTAATTCGAACTTAGTCGCTTTGTACAAATCAGAAATAATGGTAGCATAATTTTGATTATCAAACAAGGCCTTGCCTTGTTCGTATGATAATCCAAGCTAGATGAGACATCAAGCCACCCCACACGATGAGTACAAGCCGTCAAAATATTTGTCCAAACAGTGCGTAATAAAATAACTATCTTGTATTATTTAAATTAACTGTCATAAAAATAATAGTCGATCTTCGCATCAATTTCAAACACTTAAAATACACGGCGACGTGAAGGATTATGCAAAGTTTGAACAGGCTCCAGACTCAAGAAACCCATTAGGGATTCTTGTTCATGGCACTCTTAAAGTACTATTATCTGTAGGGAATACTTGTACTGCTGCCATCACCATCTTATCCACCGATGTTTGCAATAATGCCTGCAGGAGGCACAAAACAATGAAATATAAATTTAAAATCGTAATAAATAACACGAATATAAGAATTATGCCGTAAGCCCATTAAGCTAGTAATAAATATGACAATTTACAATTAAGATTCAATTTAGAATTCTGTGTAATAGCCAATCATGACCATTTAAATCTGACGATGTATATTTTAACACACTGGGAACAATGCAAATTGTGTATGCAAATTCACGGCACAGACTATAATAAAGCAAACGGTGAGTTCTTGTAAGCTCTTGCAATAAATAAAAATAAATTCTCAGCTCGTTGAAGCGGGCAGAAAGGTCATGAATTAGGATACCAATAAATCTTGGAGCTACTTGAGTCCGAAGGTTGGCTTATGTGTCTTGGCTCATTTCAATGCTCTATGCACATCTCCTCACACGTTGCTAAGGCAAAAGTTGTTCATTAGTACTAAGGGATCACTTAGTCAAATTGACTGTAGTGTTGTAGAAAATATTTGGACAAGTCGTGATATTCGAGAATGATAGTAATAAAGCTGATGTCATGAGACTTTTTCCCTTTTCTTGTACGTTATAGGACAAAGCATTCTAAATACAATAATTAACTTATCAAACCTTTCTTAATCTATATATACTTGTTTGTAATCCAGATGTCATCAAAATGCTAATTCTAATGGTATACGGGCAATTTTGATTACGAGTTTTCAAATTATCACTGGACAGTTTGATTTTAACTTGCTATTAACATAAATAACTCGGTTTCAAGTTCCCACTTAGAATTTTTCACAGATTCACATACTTCGTGAGATGAAAGTATATTGGTGAAGGGGTCGGTAGTTTTCAAGAAGAAGAGTACACATGTATTTTTTGCATGAATTAGTCAAATTGTGTAATTATTTAGCGAAATTATGTGCATGATCTTCTGATGTGCGAGAGCATGGAGTTTTGAAATGAATAAACTATGTTTTAAGCTGTTTAAATGGTAACCAGACGTCTGGACCGTTACAGACTGAAGAAATCCTGAAGGTAATGTTCAAATATGAGAGAAAGAATCGACGAGTGTATGATGAATTTTAACAGCATAAAAGCTACAAATTTTAAGCTTGAGTTCCGATAGAAAAGTTATGAATTTATGGAATAGTAATTTATTTGAAAGTAATCAATATCGACATACTTATTACTTTCCAACTCCATAAATCATTGGATAAAGAGAGTACACTATGATCATATAAACTATAGTAAGTGTAAAGTAGCTTTTTTTAAATAAAAATGCAGGGCATGTTGATTTGATTCTGTCAGAATCATTTAAGGATTTATGAAGTGTAAGTAGTGTAAAGTGTAATGCCAATCAGAAAGAAACTCAAGATGTGAGACCACATGCTTAGCTTATTTGTAGCTTAGTTCGCGAACTTTAGTAATCGATGATATGGCAAATTCCTCTACCTTAGGGAATCTTCTACTTGGACTTTATAGAAC
This sequence comes from Agrenia bidenticulata, assembly GCA_034694785.1. Lineage (NCBI taxonomy): Eukaryota > Metazoa > Arthropoda > Collembola > Entomobryomorpha > Isotomidae > Agrenia > Agrenia bidenticulata. The sequence continues at coordinate 4,241 of JAQFYM010001956.1, read as the reverse complement.
GAAACTTTCTAAGAGGAAAACTGGTTTGCTAAAATTATAACGGATATGATACCTGTGAATAAAATTCGTGATTTCATAATTTCAGAATTGAGTCAAGATTACAACAAACCATGTCAATTCAAAACGGACGATTTATATCTCTATTTTGAGTCGATCTAGGGATGATTTAGTTCGATTTCAAAATATTAAAGTAATGTGTTCTATTTGTGTTAGCTACAAGTGCTACAACCTCCACTCAAAGCATTTCGTTCAGTTGAACTCCAATGCATTCTATAAACTGTATACTCTTTCATTCTCAAATACCAATTTGAGTAACTGTAATTATACCTCAACTTTACGTTTGTTTATGTGATAATTAAATAGTGAGTCAAACATATTGGACTATGCAGGCAGATAATTATAACAATTCAAATATAGTATAAACTGTTGACTGCGTATTCAAATTCAAATAATTGAGATTAATACATTTTCGTAATCTGTATCCGATTATTGAGATTTCATATACATAATAGAGCATATTCATAGACGATATGTAATTTTTATTCTACACATTATGTTGTGAAGTACAAAATTTCCAGACTATTTTGAAAACATGCTTAAACCGAATTGAATTCGAGATTCAGGAATCCGAATCCGTTTCTTCGGCAGTTTATCACATATCTTCAGAGTTCATACAGATGCAATTCTTGTTTAACTAACCTATAAAGATTTATCAAAATGATTCATCATGTTCACCGTTGGCCATGTATAGGGTCCGGTTGCTTGGATAATTGGAGGCTACGTAGAAGGATGACGTTTTTTGATGCCGAGCCCACTAGTTGAGAAATTAGGTCATCACACAATTAATTTACGACGAATAAAACCACATTCAATTGAATGATTAATCTCCTACGAAGAATAAGAAATTCAGACGAGTGTAGTAGTATAGTAGTACTGCTTTGTTAAGACCACCAACATGCACCAACACTGCTATGACATAATATTAAATGAATGTATCTCGTATCTCTGAACGAATCTTATTCAATCTTTCCAAGTTTCAAGTCAATAAAACAGCGTTTTTAATGTCTTCTATCCACCCCAGGCACCAGGGTTTAGGAATACTGTTCTCTCTCCGGTACTGGATTACAATGAATACAATCTAATGCCGTAAAAGAGCTGAAAGAAAATTCTTATTATTTCCAATGCTAGTTAATTTACTTCTTGTGCCTGCGTATCAATAACAAAAAAACTAAGAAGGTTGCGGACGCGTTTGTTTAGATTGACTGAACAAAGTTTACTCAACGAGGTTTATGTTAACTACAAAAACATCTTTCACGCAACGCGTTGGTCTATTTCCGGGAGTTCGAAAATTTCAATACTCGTACGGGTTGTTTGGTCATGACTTACATTCAACGACAGAAGTAGGATAGATATATTAAACAAACGGAAATCATGCAAGGAATTTACTAAACAATCATTGAAATCTTCGTTCTAATTTTTAAGTAAGTTAATCCTAATTCAAAAAATGCATAATCTTACAAAGTTAATGTATACAAGTGAACTGTTTTTGAAATAAAATTGTAAATACACTACTTCCAATATCTAAACTACAGTTATTAGGGTCACACTTCAACAGTAATCCCTTTGTATGCTACTATTATAGTGATACTAAGGATCATTACGAGCAATGTTTTACAATCCAAACCCAGAGATTGCTAGAAATAGAAGTGATTGGAAAAATCGTTTATTTCTATTTTATAATGAAGACATGAAGACACCAACTATTTCTCATCCATCGACTGTTTACTAATAGATTTCATGGATACGATTAAGATACTAGTCAGCTATTTAGTCTATGTATGTACATAAATTAATTAGGTTCAAATTGTAAAAAATTCTACCAACTGATCGACTGAGAAACTTTAAATATAACAAATAAGTTAATCTTTATCGTATCTAATACTTCTCCTATCATTCCATCTACTATCCTGATCCTGTCGGTTGTTATCATATGAAAACTTCCTGGGTTGATTAAACCCAGAGTTTGAATCAGACCTGCGGTATCCTTTCCTTTGTTTTAAGAGCTCATAGTCTTGTAAAACCTGTGATTGTGATTCCTTTCGTAAAGGCTGCCGTTTCATGTATCCATTCTGCTCAATTTCAGGATAAGGATCTCTTTGCAATTTTCTCTCATCATTAGGATAAGGATGATATTCTCTTTGTAACTTTCTTTTAGGAACATGGTTCAAAGCCTTCGACCAGTCGTTGGTGTACCTCAAGTCCAGCATTATATTATTCATCTGATTTATAGTAAGGGATTTAGTGCCTAATCCCCACATGAGATGATTGTCCAATGGTAACTTCTTCATTCTTAAGTTTTCTTTTTTTGCCTTTGCTAGAGAAAAAGGTCTTGGGTCAGATTTGTCCACCATGGCTCCAACAATATAAACCTCATTTTCGTTGTATTCTTCGAGAACTTCTCTTGCGTGGGGACTCAAGTAGACAAGTTCCTTTTCAGTGAATATGTCCAGGTAACTTTTTTCAGTTATGTTCAATGGAAAGCTGTCGTCATACAAAGTGGGAATTATTCTGAAAAGGTAATCCATGATTTTTGAATTCGGATTAGCGTTACATAAGTAAAGATTGTATGGCTGTGGGTGCATCTTATTATCTGAAATTGCGAGCTCAAGTTGCTTCGCACAATTTTTTGCCTCCCTCGGAGTCATGAACTCGTCATACCCACAGTCTATTACTAAAGGACGACTAAACATCATTGCAGCTGCCATTTTACTGTGATAGAACTTATTGATGGTTGTGTCATAAAGTCGAAGGAAAAGAGTATTTCTCGAAAGGCCGTAGAAAACTCCATTAGGGTCTTCATCTCTTCGTAGTAGTGGGGGCAAGTCCTTGTATCTATCTTCTTGCAACTGCTTCTTCTTCTGTTTATCGTTTTCTGACTTAATTTCATTTAGCCATAAGAAGCTATAAAATTTCCTACGCGTATTCCGTGATTCCATATGCAACAGCTCCTTCCAATTTTTGGACTTGATTACTATTGGTACCTTCAAGCCTTCTTGACTGCATAAAGTTACAAGAAAATTAATTCCATTCCTATTAACTATATCAATTTATTACTACTATATAAATATATGAAAAAGAAGCACTCACCGGTAAACCTCATGTTCTAACTGGATATATTTAACTTTCTTGATTAGCTCCGGGTCGCCTTTAGTGATCTCTTGGATCTCTTCTTCAGTCAGTTGCAAGGTATACTCAATACCATCACCATCACCAGGAACATCTAGCTTTACAGTCGCAGTCTTGTCTCCTTCATTTCCTCCAGTTGCTATATCCCTTGATTCCGACGTAGAGGCAAAACCTCGGCGGAAAATTACAGGAATTTCAGCAGCAAGTCTGGCTCCACCGGGTAGCAGTAACCTGTCCGAAGTGCCGAGCAACTTCAATCTTCCAAATTGTTCATTAGGCACTGAGCCCACTCCTCCAGCTTTGTTCAGAAATCGACGGGTTACGCTGATAGAGCCACTCAAAGGGGTGAGCCTCTTATGAATCACTCGTCCTGCTTTTCTAAGCATTTTAATTATAACTTGCCAATGCTTTTGGAGGAGTAAAAACCCCTGGGTTAAATGTTAATAATAATTTATAATTAAATATTTCCTACACCGTTTACAGGTCTGATAATGTAAAGCAATGTGCAGAATTAGTTGTCCCGCTTTTCTTTACCGGGATCACTCTATGCTCTCCAAATATTTCACACAAGTTCAGCATGCCCCACGTAGAATATAGTCATGCCCTTGTGCCCTCTAATTCCATGGTCATGTCATGTCGTTTGTGCCGTGCATGTTGTAGTGCCCCATTACAGACTTACATCAAAAATCATTCATCATATCACAAAAAATAGAAAAAATACGCTCAGTTCCTGAGAATCAATATCTTTGGCAATTAATTAGATTTAGATTAATTAAATAGAAGTTTGCAAAAGATACCATGTTTTTATGAAAATCCAGGCAAAGAAAAGATCGCAGGGCACAAATATCGGCAGTTATAATTTCACTCATGCGAATATGCAACTATTTGTGCGAGTACATCGCTAAACATATGCGTTGCACATCCAAAGGTTGTAGGGAATAGACCGACTTTAGCTAATTAGTAAGGTCTGTGGTAGACTTTATGAGAGTTTGAATGCAAATTATGATAGAGTGAGATAGGGTTAGTAAGTTAGGTCAAGTGGTTTGACCTAGCAA
>JAQFYM010001955.1:0-27250 GCA_034694785.1 Agrenia bidenticulata | reverse complement strand
TTCAAAAGTTGTTATTTTTTAAAAACCTTCCATTTGTCGTAACCTTATGGAGACAAGAAGAGTCCATTAATCTTGGGTGGAAACATTGCGAAAAGCGAACAAAGGAAGTAAACTAAATAATTGAATAGAACCATGGTTGTTCACTTGGTAACAATTTTTAATCGAGAGGAATCATAGTTTTTCAGTTTCGTAATCCGTTTCCGTATATTCCTTTTAAAAAATCTATACACAGTTAGATGCAGATGGGATCTAGTAGCGGGGAGTTTGCTTGATATTTCAAGTTACTGTTGAAAACCCACATTTTGGAGTTTTTGACCTTTTGAAAGGTGAAGGTGTGAAGGAGTCACTTTTTCGAAAAATAAACACGCCGTAAGACCCCTAAAATAATTCAGGACTTCTAATGAGCTATTCAGCTTTGACCTAAGTGGTCGGGAAGTATGATTCTATAGCATCGGACAGACAGAGATACATTTGAACACTTTTATAGAGAGGATGGTATATGTGTGTGTCAAATTTTAAGTTTGCATTTATGAATTGACTATGGAAGAAAAATAATAGAAATAGTCGGAAATAGTGTAAAAATCTTGATGCATAAAAATTTTCTTCTTTTGAATAGTTCATGACCCGGAATAATATAAACCTACTTATTTAGAATTTATTCCTGGAAGCATTAGTCCATTGGAAAATCGTGATCCTTTGTTTCTTTTATTAAATTTGTGAGCTTGTGAATGGATTTATAAAGCATTAATAGCTAAAAATTATCTTATTATCTAGCTCAATAAACCTTGCGTCATCAAAAAGTAGTTCATTCGAAAGAAATCAAATTCCGAAATTGTATGCCCAGTAACAATTATTAAAACTGCTTATGAATTACAAATCAAATTGACCTTTTGATGGCAACTTTTTCTCCTGTATCAAGTCTTTGTCCCAGCCAAACTTGGCCATAAGTTCCGTCTCCCAATGGTCCCAGCGTTTTATATCGATTCATCGTCATCCTTTTAATTCACTGCACAAAAATCTTCACAAAACGAAATGCTACTAGATATTTTAAGTAAGAAAAATACCTCTCATAAGCGTTTTATTCATTTAAATCTATTATCCGGTTAAACTTTAATCGAAATCAGATGATATGAAAAACATACTGTTTATCCGTAGGGCTCAACACAAAGTTTATTTTAGATCTCATATTGAATTTTAAAATAAACCCACAATCTAAAAAGATGATTAAAACACACAATAACATTAATTCTTGCTATTTTGTCACAATGAAGCAAGAACTCGACTTAACCACTCGTGTGACTGAGTTTAGACTGAGAAGTGTCCAACAGTTACATAATGGCTGCCTACACTGGTCTTGGACTAATAGTTCAAAACAGAAAATTGGAATATAAATGCTTGGAGGTTCCACACATACTTATTCGGCCAATATAGTGTTTATGTTATGGATTGCCAGGCAACCAAGGGTAATCGATTTTACAAACACTCAAAAGAACGCCGAACGTGGAGTTCCAGAATTTTTGGTGACGGGATTTCGACATCTACTAGCTATTTAGCCCAATGTGTAGCCTTACAACTTTCATCGCGAGGTATGCTTATGGTATAATATGAGCTATTAGTTAGAAAATACATATAATGACATTGATGCTGAAGGTGGTGGACGCAACCAATTCCTAATACACCGTTTGTGTTCATGAAATGCTATAACAACAAATGCTTATGAAGGCAAACACTCAACACAAAATATGAACAAAAATCCAGCTATACAAGCTGTAAATCAAAGATCATTCGTACTGACAATTTTATTTGCTGCTAAACTTCTAAAAAAATTACCTTTTGATTAGTACTCTCAATTTCTAATACAAAGTTTTAGTAAAAAATTCAAAATAGGTTAGTTAGTTGGGAGAATCAAATTTTCATTTACGAACAGATTATATTCCATTAAAATATTGATCATAAAGAATAAAAGATTGCAGTAATTTATAGGTTTTACTGTAACTAATTCGTTTTCAATACGAAAAGAAATTTAGTCTGAATTAATAAACTAGCTATAATACTGTAAGTGTAAATTAAATTAATGAAACCATACTTTAAACTTTCCATTTCAAAGACTAGGTACGGTATTTAATTCTCACTTTTTATATCGATAAACTTTGAAAATCCTTTGTATCACATTTGACGTACATATTCCGAATGGAACATCAATCATAATCATTTGAAAATTCTGAGAACACACGTGGATAATTATTAACTCAATCGGAAAAACCCTTTTTAATCTAAAAAATATTTGGGACAAACTTACCAAAGCAGGAATTTTACTGCCCAGCTTAGGGCACGTTTTAAAAATCTAACCGTAGAACTAGATTTTAACTAACTAGTAATTACCAATACGATGTATTATCTACAAGTTTACTGTATCACAAACTATAATCTACATTAATGACACCCAGGGCTTTTGTAACTAGCTGATTGCACAACTTTCAGAGTACGAGTGGTACATAAAGTACACGTTTCTAGTAAGGTCAAACAAAATAAATTCCATATAATGATATTTTATAAGAATCTAATCGACGGACAGGCATTCTCATGGCACTTCGTTCAAAATTCACAAGACTTAGTCATATTAATTACAATAAAATTTCATCTAGCAGGTACATAATCATTATCTTCTTCAGACGCCTCTTCATTCTGTAAACTGTTCTTAAGGTCCGGCAATCCATACATAGTACACCAAAGAGGACCATGTTGACTAATTTTTCCACCCCAGCTAAAACCATCTGGAATGGCCAAGTGAGAGAGCCCTTGTACAACTGTTCCATAATCATCTGAGGATAAAAACATATAATCATTTAGCGCCAGTTTTAATTAGGATAGCATGAGCAACTTAATTAAAATTATTCGTTTTTTATGTCCTATCGCATATAAAAGAAAGATTATTTGAAAAATTGAATATTTAATATTGATAACAAATAAAAATCGAGTATAATTACGATTTAAACAAACATCTACAATAAAAGTAAAAACACCCTACTATGCAGCTATGAACAAAGAAGAGCTCTTGTTGGCAGTTTAGCACAACACCATCTTCAAATTCCACGACATAGTAGTGGCATCGTTTTAAGTCCTAAATATCTAACAAATTGCAAATAAAATATTTCCATGTCGTTGTAGCTTAACTGTAGAAGTTTAAAAAAACTCCTTAAATGGAATTTACACAAACAAAATATAGTCGTTAAGAACTTCCGCTACTAGGTTAGTAATTAGTAGTTAGTAATAATTAACTTACATACGTTTAAACCGATAAAAAGTGACAACACACGTACCTGTTAGATAGTCTTTCAGTCCCGGTGTTATCCATACGCTACATGGTGTTGCTTCTTCTTTTTCGCCGTTATTTCTTGGTAAAATCATTTCCAAATCTTTAACATCACTCAGACCTTTAAAAACAATAGGTATCCAGTCATTTCAATTTAATAAAAGTAGATAACATAAATTTTGAATTAACTTATACCTTTTTGTGCCTGTTGTGCACTGAAACATCCAATAATCATGGCGCCTTGTGTTTCTTTTATCAAAGATTTTACAGACATAGTTACTTCGTGCTGATTTATGTTCGCTGCATGTCCATTTACATGAGTTCCAGAGACCAAAGGTTTTGATAAGACATTAACCAGAATCCAGGAGCTAGCTTTAATCTGATAGATGTCGGAAATTAGTAAAGGCCATATTGGATGGAAGAATGCAGAAATTTAAAAAATACGACTAATAAACATTACATTGATTTCAAAAACAGCAAACTGCCACAGGCTTCCATTTTGAATTGGATGAAATTCTTTGGCTTCTGGAATGAGCACCTTGTCGATTTTTTTCGAGTCATACATGACTGCAAGGTAGTGGTTAACCTAAATATAATATTGATAATTTGAATTACATTAGTAATTTAAATATTTTAAATTTTACAGCTTCTCTTGAATTATTAATGCGGAACAAACCTTGGTTAGATACATGGGACAGCTATGCATAACAAACTTCCAAGATCCGCGATATCCAGACCACGCGCGGTTATGTGGAAGTTTAGGATCATTTAGCTCGTCACAAATCTGAAATATAGTTATGTCAATTAGCAGTTACAACTTCAACAACCTACACAGCGTATGAGTTGGAATTCCATAAACATAGAAAAACCTTATCAAGATCCTCTAAAATACGAAAACACAGTTTCACCTTCAAAACTTCTACTTGTTTCACCTTACTCTTCTTAAATGTCAAGCATTTGTACAACAAACTTTATATCTCTGGCTTATTTTTAGAAAAATGTTCTAAACTAAATAAACCAAAAGAAAGAGATTGACTTGAAAGTATTTCACCAGTATTTATTGTAAAAGATTCAAAAGATTTCAGCTTCATGCAATCCATAGATTTGACATTCACAATTCACAATATTCACATGCACATATTTTTTATCTTTTTACTCTTTCGAATACAACTGTAATTACCTTTTCCAGCACGCTTTTGTCACAGATCTCTTGCACTGCAAGTATGGAAAACCTATGATTGTCAAAGTATAAGGGATTAGGTTAAGATTTGCATGCAGGCCTACACATGAGACGGAAGTGCATGGTTGAACATAATACTATATGTATTCATAATTACCCATTTTCCAAAATAGTCCTTGCAATGACTTCTAGCACACCTGGATTTTTAACTTTTTCTTTTGTTAGTCTGTCGAAATTCCATGTTGCCACACGATAAGCAGGAAAACCATTGTATAAAAAGTCAAACGACCAGGTTTGCTGAGGTCTCTTGGTTTTGATGGACATGAGGTCATATATTAATTTCATGTCTGCTGATGATTGCTGATCATCGAAATGTGCTTCATTTGAGGTGTTTGACGCAGGGGGTGATTGGATGGAGTTTTGTCGCATTGATTCTGACCTGGTCACAGGAACGGAAATAGATCTTGTGTGACCTGTAACTTATATATTATTGACATTGAATATAAAAAGAGGTTGGAACGGAGATGTAAATTTTAAAAAAAAGCAGATTACGATTACCGTTGACATTATTGTGACGAAGAGGTCGGGCAGGAGAGGTATTTGAGATTTCTGAACTCTGTTCAGAATCTATATCCTCGGTTGTCAGGTGAATTTTTATTGAAGCAAGAAGTCGATGACTGATTCCCACACGGCGTATGTCATCAACAGATTTGAACGGACCTTTTTTATCTCTGTAGCCTATGATCCTAGCAGCTGTCGCTTGATTAATTCCTTCCACGGTCATCAGATCAAAAATCGAAGCGTTGTTAATGTTTATAAATTTCAAAAATCTTGATGAAGACAATCCTACGACCCGGGTAGAATCTGATGTGCTGTGTATGCTTTCAATAGACGGAGCTTTGGAAGAAGCTCGACTGAAAATTAAAAATACATAAATATTTTTTGCATCTAATTAATATGCACTATCAATATCCTTAGCATAACTGATAAAATGTATTTGTTTTAATTGCTCTTCACTGTTTAATTTAATGATTTGATTATTGACGAATTTTCGATTATTGACGAATGTTGTTGTATTAGATTTTGATTATCAAGATGGAAAAATAATATTTACACAAATTCGACCAGAAGCAAAAATTTTAATATTTCCAACTAATAATCCAAAAATTGAATCAATTCATACAATTTTAAATAAAAGTATCAATCCAGAAGGAATCTCTTATGACTGGGTTCATAAAAAAATTTACTGGACAGACTCGGCAAACTTTTCTACAACTTTAGCTGACGAATGGATTCCAAACCGGATTGGCTCATCATGGAAATTTTCGAAAGATTAAAAAACCCCGAATGAATGAATTGTGTATTTTTGTCACTTAATAAACCTATTGAATATTGAAGTTAAACATTGAATCTATTTGCAGGGGTGGGCAAAATATATGAAATTCAAAATACAAAATACTTTCCTTAAATTGTCAAAATACAAAATACAAAATAGACTCTTGGAAATTTCAAAATACAAAATACTTTTTAGAGGGAGGGATACGAAAATGCAAAATGAAATACTATTTTGTATTTTGACTAACAATGCGAGTACTTTTAGTGATAAGCCCCAAATCAGGTGCCTGTTAGTCTTAAAAAATCAAGTAAATAATACTGATCATCATGAAATTAATTTTGTAAGTATTTTGCCCACCCCTGTCCATTTGGCATCTTGCTTCATTGCTAGGTTCATTTTATTTGGACTATTAAATTTAGGATTGGAGAACAGTTGCTATTAAAAATAGCTGTATTGTAATATAAACGAGAAATGTAGTCATGTGCTTACCTGAAACCCGCTTTGCGTCGAGAGATACAAATTTCCGGACGGATTTGGCTCAACTTACTAGCACCCATTCCGGAAACAAGGGCCAAATCTTCAATCTTCCGAAAGCCTCCAATAAGCTCGCGATGATTTATTATATTCCGTGCTAAAGCTCTATTGACGCCATGGAGGGTCATTAGCTCCTCTTCTGTCGAAGTATTAACATTCAACAGTTCCACCTGAAATTCAAAAAAATATTTCTGTCAAATTGCCAAACTTAGAGAAATAATGTGCCAAACTTCTCATTAAGGTATTGTTTATACAATCTCATTGTATGATACGAGTCGCGAGTCTTTCCGTTTGAATTATTCGATCCTAAATTGTGAATTGAATTACTAATTTTTTTTAAAGTTATGCTTTTGTGTTTGGAATTAGATTCAGAACTCCGTTAAACTGACGATACATTAATTATTGTAATTAAGTGAACTATTAATTTAATTAATAAATGAGTTAGAACTCCCAATTATTAAACAACCTTATAACCTCTGCAACATTTCGCCCATGGCCCATGGAGTTCGTGTATGAAATGTCGGAATAGGAATTGAATGATACGTTACAAAAACTATGTATATATTATTTGCCTGTGTGAAATACATTTTTCCCATTGCTATTGTTTTTTTTCATTCATGCTTGAATTTCCTCATAAAAACACAATTTTTATTAGTCTTCCGGATCATGACATTTTAATAAAGAGTAAAATTTCTTACCCTCATGTCATTTTCATTCATATTGAAAGAGGCACTAATTGATTCACGTTGATGCTTCCACCGTTTCTTCTGAAATATTTTACTTAAGGATGCAGTCGACCGACGGTAACTCATGTACGACTTTGACTTTAGATTTTGTGGAGGTTCATCCACCTCTCCATTTTGAATTGAGATGGACCCTGCAGATGTTGGAGGGTCCGGATTGCCGTTGACAAATGAATCGGCCCTAGTTGGAGATGCCCTCGAGTTGGAGACATTCGAAGAAGTGCTTGGCCCGTGGCCCATTGCGGCTGTGAGTGCAGGCTTCTCACGTCCTTTCCTTCTGCACGGCCTGCACTTTCTCCAAAGGAGGCGATGAGGAAGTAGACAAATGCACACGTGTTCCGACAGTTTTACTCAAGGTGTTCTGACAGGGTACTGAAAAAATTATTAAACACAACTGCGTAAGTATGTGTTTCAGGGCATTGGTCCATTTCCATGTTCTGTCTAAAAGGGAATTTGTCCATTATACACAGTAGATATTTAAGTTCTTAAATGTTTAGATCTCCCATCATTTTGTTCTTAGGATATATTCTTAGTACAAGCTGGTTATTAAAAACAAACAATTGATTTTACATGCCAGAAAAATTGGGTCACAAAATTGCTTTAAAAATTATTTTGCTATCAGTTTCATTTCAGCTACGATTATGATGATGATAACTCCGAACTCCGGAGTTGGTTTTTTTTCTTAACAAATTTAGAAGGTCCTTCATAACTTTTGGGGGTCATTATGTGCATCACGAGCATTAAATGTCAGCAGCTTCCGAGTTCCGATTTCTTGCGGTATCCGAGCATAATATAGAAAAAAGCTAATAGGGTATTCTAATCATACCGAGTTCTTTGTAGGTAAAAGTTAGGGTTAAAAATAGCTTTTATAATATCTTTCCTAGCCCAATATAGTTTGAATTAATTAATTCTAAATTTCTTTGGCAAACTCTAATTTCGCTTATCTGTATGAACATCTGCCATGACTATTATTTCGCTAACAGCTCGATGCCAAGTTTCCTTATTCATTTTCAGTTAGCTTATTCGACCATTCTATATTAATTATAGCTGGATACATCAATTACAGAGCCATATTAATTTGGTCTGTGCTAACTACTCTTATCTAAAACCTTTTCCAGAATTACATGCATTGCAATTTCGACGGAACGTATGGAGTATATACGTTGGTTTTGGACGTAATTTGGAGGAAGAACTAAATACCCAGGAATGAATTTTAATAGAGTAAGATTTATTGGACTAACAAATATTTCCGCTTTTCATGATGGATTTCCTTGTTGTAAAACAAAAGACCAAAAGATAAATCATGCATATACTTGCGAAAATCAGGGGTCATGACGTTTGCACCGGATTTCCGATGAACTCTTGTAGTTTATGTTTAACATTGTTGATAAATTAACATTCTAATGAGCCACGAATTAGTTGGATTTATTTAAACAGTTTATTTAATCTTAACATCTCTTCTTGAAGTTAAAGTTCTCCTTCTCCCTGGAACGAAGCCAATGGACCAAGAAAATTCTGAGAAACCAGTCGCCGAAAATGCATAGAGTAAGTGATGGGAAGAAAGACAGTTTTCATTTGATCAACTGACAACAATTAAGGTTTGGGCTTGGTTTGGGATCTGGAGTTGAGTGAGGCTTATGTGTATCTATAATTACACAACGATTGTAAGTACGATATCTGGTATTGGCTGCTGATTCTGTTGAACCTAGTTCAAGTGGATAGTGTTGAAGGTCACAAACGCCATACCATTATTATTATCAAAGTCAGAAAACCACTCTTCGTTATATGTTGAATCCCGCCGATATTTCAGTGGAAGAAAGCTTTTGGGCAGAGATCCCTAAAAAGTAGTCTGAAGTTAGAAAGTTATTGTTGGTATTAAAAAAGCTTTAGTCTTTACTGAGCAGCAAGTTTCCAACTATTCATTCATTAAATATTTATTTTTCAATTCTAAATATACAAATTATAAGTCGGTCTTTCTAAATATTATTTAAATTGCAACTGCATTCAAAATCAAATAAATTACGGGAGCAGATTAATTTCCTTTCTATACAAGTTTTGGAAAGGTGCATATTTTTAGCATTACCAATCAATTGAAATGCATAATGTTTTACTAACTAACGATAGACTATGCTAACCTAAAAATTCTTGAACCTGGATGCCGAGGACACTGAAAAGCTAGTTGGAACTTTACCAAATAAGTTACATAAGATTCGATTAGGCATGCACAAATGAAATATGTGTGGTATGTACAAGCACATGGGCTTATATATATTTGAGCCGCGAGCATATGAGACAATAGCTATATAAGAATAATAATTTCTTAGTTGAGCTAAAAAAAGTTTTTACTTTATGTGATGCATAAATAGAATTTGAACATCCGTTCTGCAAGCTTTTATAGGATGGCTAATTAATACAAGTCCAAAATCTAACCAAAGTAGAACCTGAACCCTGAATCCTGAACTTTAGACTATGTACTTGTTGTCTAGATTGTCCAAATCGTCTATCGCACTTCTTTAAGCTAATATTGTTTTGTATAATAATCCACAATGATTATAATAAATTGAATATTTATTCAACAGGTTTAGACTGGTATCATATATTTCGAACTTAATTGGTAAAACATCAGAATCAACTCATAATCAGTGTTTACGCTTCAGAATTTTTATCAAGAAATTTTAAATGTTCATGTCTACTGCTCGGGTTTATCCTTGGATTTGGATGTTAATTTTTGATATTTTTGAAAGTACTACCAAATTATAATAAAATAAACCGTTCAAAACGCACATATAAAAGTAGCACACTTTGTTACTTCTATTTTTATGTTTCGATTTAAATTTCAAATATTCAAAATGAAGTTGAAGGATGGACGTTTTAAAGTTCCAAGTTTAAAGCAAATTAGATCCAGGGAAAACCTACTAATAAATAATTAAAAGGGAAATGGAATTAAAGCTGCGAATCCAATTTTGAACTCTCATTGCTTCAATTTATTTCAGTATTTAACATTTTTCAGAGCTGTTATCTTTGGGAGCAGCGTCAGTTTTACACTGGTGTCGAATTGTAATACTATTTGCTGTAGATCTATAAGCACTATTAGATATTTCCTCTAAACTATACGATACCATACTAGTATCCTGCATGTATGCAAAAAAAATGACATCACTTACTACCTCATAATAATAAAGGACGTCAGCCGAAGTATTCTCAAGGCAGTCCGAAGGTGAAAGAGGAGCTACACTTGCTATTGCACTTAATTATAATCATTACAACAACCTCAAATAAAAGACTTACCAAATATTGCTAACCCTTATATTAGCTTACTAATTGAATTGCTGAATTTAAAATTGCTTTAGAGAAGACAAAAAATATTGAGCTTGAATAAAATTTATAGAAATCAATGCGTTTGTTTTACCAATGCCATGAATCTGCATTATTACAGCCTCTACAGCCTGCAACAAGCTTAATGTGTCAGATCTTTGTCTCGTGCTGTTCATTTAATGTTGCCCATGTCACTTGCAATTGTACCTACTTTTCTTAATGCTGTTACAGGATCTACATTAGAATAAGTTTATGCTTCTTGCAACTTTTATGAAATTCCTTTGACATTTTGCTCATTTCTAAATCTGTTCATTAATAAATTGCTGATATAATTCACAGCATTAGGCTCTTCCGTTAATCAATTGGTGACACTATCTACTTGACAATTTATCACACAATTTAAGTGGCTACTTGTACTTGAACACTTGTGACTTGGGAATCCTTTGGGGTTTTAAATCTCAAAGTTCAACCATGCTAAAATATTTGACCTTCCTGGTGTTTGAACTTTGAAATTTCATACGATATTTGTATAAATGAAATTTCTTAACTAAAATTATCAGCGTTATTGACAAACCCCAAATACAAATCCAACGGCTCTCGATCACAACTCTTACATGGATGGCATTGCATAGTTACAGTAATAGTGAATGTTTATAGCTTAGCCAACGAATCGCTTGAATTGGATTGCACTGATTAAATATGAAATTGATCATGACTATATAGTAACAGCAGGTGCACTGGGTTGAGGATAAGACTTGAATTAATGTATTCGAGCCAGCAGATGCATGGAATTGAAGCTGCAAACCCAGACGGCTTGTACTTCAAGAACTATAATCTAAAGCTTTCTACTGAATTCAATCTATAGAGTAGACGGGAAAATTATCTTACAACATTCATGGTACCACTGCAATTGTAAATATATACTGGGCAATATGTAAAATTCGGTTGGTGGCTGACAATGTCTTTGCGGTTTAGAATTAGTTAGAACTATTTTTATTGTTGAAGCTAAGAGCTAGAAAAGCATGCAAATATAATGGAGACAAAATCTTTTTCATGATGTAATACATTGTAAGACATATCAGAAAATACGCAAAACCTATGTGTTATCTAGAATTGTTTAGTTGAAAAATATTGACCGCTAGTAAAAAAAGTTTTCCAGTCTTCTCTACCTCTTCGTGTATTTTCTGCCTTAGTAAAGGTATTACTTTATTGGCCATAATCTTTATTTTATAGCAAACATTTATCTCAATTTCTCTGCAGTCCGTCGAAACCGACAGCTTTAAATCAAACCACAACCATAGCCCACTGCGTCTAATTATTTAATAATTCTAAGAGGTGATTTCCACACTTCACCTGGGGTATTATATGGCAACATTGCTGAGTTTGAAGTATTATTTTCCAGTCATAATAGTTTCTCTCGTCAGTGTGGTGAATACTACCACTAATGCTATATACTTTTTCTGTCAAACATGGCATTCGGGTTGTAGATAAATAGAGCACGTGAACTAAATGTGATAATTTTTTGACACACCTAATAGTGAACACGGAGCAAAGAGTGCAATTAAGACTACTTTAAAGGCCCAGTTCTTTTTTCAGACTCAGAGCTGCTATCACATGTTTATCCTTTATATTTGACTTCAAGAAAGCTCACATTGTGCTTATTCTATTTCCATTAAGTTAATGAGTCACACAGACTACCAGCTAGGGTTGATAAATAAATCTCCAAGTTATCGATCTCCATATAGCTCTCATCACGTTGTGAAAGACAAAAGAGAGACACAAAAATCTGTATAAACTATCCTTCCATATGCGTGGCATAACATTATGTCTCTTCACTTAAATCCAGAAGTCAATAATCTCTTCAGAACATCAATACCCCACCGTAATTCATTCTGGAAGTGGCCTACTTGCAAAGTTTGGTTAAAGAGGATATTAAAAAAAACTGTTTGTGCACATAGGACTGAATTAGCTAATGGCATACATATTCTCACAATGACTTATCATAGGACAATCGATTTCCGTCTTAATTTATTAAATCTTTCCCAGAATTTCCAATGCTTCCCAGTGATTTTAAAATATTGATGACGGTAATTAACAATTGGTTAGCTAATTAATGAGATCATGTTTTTTTCAGCAGAGCTTACAATGTACATTATATGTTTAATGTATGTTGCTCAGATAAACGAGGGATGCATGGCATTGCAGTATTCGCAATTCATACACGAAACACACAAGGGATTTCCAATTCACTCATCAATTTTCATCATAGATCGTTATTTGTATCCCTTAATCACGCAATGTAAGAAGTACTACGGACACATGTACTGACTAGGTGACTACTGAGAGGCAAACACTACTATATAGGCTCGCTGACTTATTTGCATATAAGCCGATAAAATAGACGGCCCACAACGCATTCAACATTATTGGAAATGAAGAGTCAAGACTTACAACTGCCACACATAACAAAATTTGCATAGAAACACGCACTTAGTAAAATAGTATTTTATCAGTCCAAGTGCAATATTGTAAATCACTTAGATATTCAGCAAGTCAGAAGTTGAAGCTTAAGGGCTTTTATGCACAACTAAAAAATCATAATCAGCATTTCATGCTGGAATTGGTGTTTTGTGTTTGAAACGATTCTTTCTAATGAATTAGTTTAATTAACTTAGGACCTTTAGTTGGGCGTGAGAATTTTTTAAACAATTTCTTCAGGACAGCTGGAGTTTGGGAAAGTGGATTTCAGGAATCAATTTAAGAATTATTTATAATTCAAAGGATAGGTAATTATTATCTCGTCTCTGCATAGTGCCTACAAGCTTTTCTTGTTCTTTATTTATTCGTTTATATGAAAAATAAGAGAAGGTCAAACGATATGAAGGCGACGAAGGCGTACAGAAATCACAAATTCTTAATTTTGACCATCAAGCGAAATAATATGTATATTATCCAAATTCCCAAGTAGTATTTAAATTATTAAAAGAGATTATTATCTGACCTATTAACGATCCCTGTAGTATTACTGATATTACAGATCCATCATATAGATCGATTTTGACATTTATATCAACTCAGAGCTTCAAAATGATTTACACAATATAAAATGCCACTCATTAAAAATAGTTTAAAGATCTAATTGAGCCTACCTTATTAAGTCCAGGGATGAATGATCCCTTAAATGCAAAGCCGGTATCGGTGAATTCCAGTGGTTTTGAAAATAAACTGTATGTAATCCAAATTTGCCCAAATCCCAATTGCTACTACCATCAATATTGTACACTGAGTACTGCCGATCGGGTGTATGTCAGTTCGTATTGACGTATCACTTATTCACTTCACCAAAATGTTGTAGAGAGATAATGAATTGTCCCTGGAATCCACGATAACTTAAGTAAACCATACCAAATATCTTAATGTGATTGGTTGTACATGATATTATGAGGCTGGGAGCCAAGTTGCGGGAAGAGTTGCAGCCTGTTCTGAAGGAGAATTCTAACTGAAGGATATTACCAAACTAACTAATAATATGGAATAGTAAGAGAACTTGTCTCGGGAAAGGGTCTGAAGTTCTCTGAAGCTCAAGGGTAAAATCAATGTTGGTAAAATGCAACATGGGTTCATATCATCATCAACATATACAATTCATTCAACATTATTCGCTCGCAAAAACTGGCATATGCAATTTTTTTTTCAAACGACGTGATATTTTTTATTTGAGCTCATCTTCATGCTTCATTGTCGTTGATATCGTTCCAGCCTTTTTACCCCTTCTTTTATCTATACCTGACGCTATCGCTCCACGAGGATTATAATTTATACCACCACCACCACCATCTCATTTGGGTTTTGAGAGAGAAGCGTGTACTGAGCTGCATTATAACTATTATAAGTTCAACATTTAACGACCTCTTCAAATTCAATTCTATATTTTACACTGTTCCATGCTCAAAACTAAATCCTGAAATGACTAAGCTTCTAACAATAGGGAAAGGTCAGCCTTTTGCTGGTGAAGTGGAACCACCTTTTACCAACTCTGTGCATGAGAACATATATTTTCCTACTTAATTGGTATAATCTATGTTTGCTGGTGAAATTTATCTTATTTTTTCACTTTGAAAATAGATATTTGAAATGGGATAAGCATACAAGGAAACAATGTTTCATATATGATAGTGTAAATAATACACAAGAGGTTGCAAGGTTGAGAGATTGCCAGTGGCAAAGGAAATCAAATATTATTTTATCATTTTCTTTGTAATGATTTCATCTTCATAAGAAGGAATCCGTCTAGTATTTTTGTTGGTTTTTTAATGAGAAAGCAGATGAATTGGAGTTCTCCTTAAAATATAATTTTCAAATGACAATTTAATAGAATAGATTTTACAGGAAGCTTACATGAGCTATTTAAAATCAACAGTCCATATTTTTTTCCTAATTTCCATGAAAGAGAAAGGGGCTGACTGTCTAGGATCACTGAAATGATATATACTGACTGTGTTTAAAAAAATATTGGTCAAGTGAATAATTTGATTATTTTTACCATTTCAAGAATTCGAGAAGGGACAAGTAAATATGGTATTAGTATTAGGGTATAGAATAGATTTTGAGGATAGTATTTCAGACTGCATAGTGTAGGTCTCACGTTTCAAATAAATTGACGTATCTGTCGTAATGTGTCACAGCTTAATGTTTTCTGACTCGGTTCAGTAACTTATTCAACAAATTTGACCTACTGCAGTCTACGCAGGGCCAATGTACATATACAATACAATATAGTATTCACCCTAAATGCTTTTGTATTCAAAACGTACTTGAATCAATTTTCGCAATATGATTAAAATTATTGAATTAACTTACTTGTAAACTGAGCCGGAGAAAATAGAATATTAAAAAACGCTAATATCTGTAGTTGCTTTTTTTGACTGATATTGTTCCCCATAGTTCAGACAACTTTATCCGGCGAAGTTTAGCATAAAAAACAGACATTATCTGAAGCAAAAACTACATATTTTTGATATCATTATAATACACGAGGTCGTAAGGAAACCGCAGAAATTGTTTGTCAATAAATAGGAACTGTAACAGCTTAACACGAATATATATTTCCTTTTAGAATTCTTGTTTTTGCAAAATATTGTTTTCTAAATGCGGGAATTGGTGGTTCGCTACCGTAGAAGGATAAGCAATTTTATTATTTTCAAATATTTCGTTTCATATAAACTAGTTGGTAATAAACTTGGGATAGATTTGAACATTCCAATTAAATAAAGAGTAACATTGGTTATTAATAACATGAAGACATAAAAAGGATTCTGATTTCAGGTATATTGCACTGGTAACTTGTCACACATTCACTGTTATTTAGATATTTTTGGGACACATCAAGTGTACTGCAATCTGCGTACTGTTTACAAATTCGTCAAACATAATTCGATAGCTTAAGTTTTAGTGAACACTCAACGAACATTCTTTTTACTGCACAAAAAATTGCACAGTTCAACTAACTGACTTCCAAGAATGCAAACGCTTTACTTAGTCTAATTGGACGGCAAGCAATTTAAAATTATACTGTCTTAATGCTGAATATACGCGGCCCATGCTAGCAGGTTTCATCAGTACTAAATGGAAGGAAAATATTGTTTTTCAGAAAACACTGATGTCAGAGTTATGTATCCGTACATTGGATTGCAAATACAGTTAATTCCGACTGAATGATTTTTCCTACTGAGATATCATTGGGCACTGAATAAACACCGAAAGGAATAACATTTCAACGATTGTTAGAGTTTGAAGATGTCATTTTGTTCACAACACGTTCTCCTTGAGCGATTTCTCCTCCTTTGTATGATATGTATTTTAAATACGTGTCAAATCCGTAAAACAGCATGGCCAGGTAACCGAATATCTAAATAAAATATAATGACAATAAATATTTAGAAAATGATAAAACGTTTACAGAGCTAAATATTATTTACAAATGAATTCTTAAAAGTCTTACGGCTGCTACGATAAATGGATCTTCGATGTGACCAATGCTGGCAACTGCGGTTGCAGCAGTGAAATAGAAAAATGTCCAAACTCCACAGTAAACTAATTCCTAATTACACAATTCAGAAAAAAATTATATCGGATTTTAATCATTACGCCTGTTCCAAGGAATATACTTACAATCAGGAGCCAAGGCATGAAGTATAGCTTTTCGATAAGATGGAACAAAAATAGAAGAAACAATATGAGAGTTATCAATAAGCCACCGAATGCCACAAAGCTGAACCAATTCGCATTATGTGCATTCGACCGAACAGCAACAGATACACAGATGAATCCGATTAAATTCAAAACCTAAAAAACAATTGAATCAATCAATGAAACTGAATAAAAACAACAACAAATAATTAACAAGTAATTTATAAGTTATACCATCTGGGCACATTTCAAAGTTCCAGGAAGGGTTCGCACGTAAGCAGGGTCAAATCTCACGGTTGTGATAACTGAGGTTGTCGTAGTGGTGGTCGTTGTTGTATGTGTCGGAGGAAACCTCGCCTCTGGATCCATTTTGACCTATTGTCCGTCAAACAGGAACTAAACAGCAAATTAAGAAATTAACTCAAATTAACGGCTTAAAGCTCAACACATAGCAATCCGATATGTTAGGTTTATGTTTGAAATATTATCAACGATACTCAGCAATTGCAGTGTAGTACAAACCTGGCAAACCGCAAAAATTAGGTCAAACAACTGAACTCAGATCTTACAGGGTGTAACGAAATCTGGTAAGAGGCACACGGCACACGGACTGCAAATATTTCTTTCTAAACCTTATTAAACCTACACACACTAGTCTACTACCGTATTACACAGTTAGTCCTGTATCTTGTCACCTAGTAAATGCAAGATTTTACAAATTCTGTTCTAAAAATGTCCCACCAGCTACAACTTTTAACCCGGGTTCGTTCTAAGTAATAATAATATGAAGAGGACTAGAATTGATTCTGTTGCCAAAAAAAATCTATACAACCTTCATAATCAAATAGACTAAATTGTCAAATTTCATCTTTAAGGCTGGTGTACGAGTGACGAGATGGAGGAAATGGATTTTATTTATTTAATAAAAAATTATGGATGAGGTAACTGAAGTTGTTAAAACTATTATTTAAACAAAAATTAACATCCTTTGCTATATCTTGGTCTGGGTATAAACATACATTGAGAAATTAACCTCCACCCACGACGAGATCCTCCTCGGATATGTTCGCTCCCCTGTGTTGCAATATTATCATGCGTTCGTAATTCATATCAATAGAAGACTATTTAGATAGTAAATGATTATCCTTCACAATTTATTAATAAATGTACTTCTCCCATACTTTAACAATGTTAAGTCATTTGCAGATGAGGGACTTATTTATGCATAAATTGCCAAGTAAGGTCTTCCTTTCTAAACATCAAAGATATGTACTAGTAGTTGTAACTTGTAACATTTCTTTTGGCATTTTATCCTGTAGATTACCTAGAGTTACACATTATACTACATACTACTATGAATATGATGATGGGAAAAATTACTAATCAACAATTAAACTTAATAATTTAATAATTATAATAATATCTTATTATTCATACGGTAGTGAGTATATATTATTAAAAGCCTATAATTTTTGGAACTAATTACCGATTTCTGAATCAAATAAAATTCAACAAAACTATTAGAAACATGCATTTTGAAAATCGGAGTAACCAGTTTGATACCGTCATTAATGCATTATTTCTGTGCTGTCAGAATGAACAATAATTTTATTTTTAATGAAATCTAATAATTTCTAATTTTGAAGAAGGGCATGGAATCGAACGAATTGGGGTTGAGATATGAAATTTAAAAAACTAGGTCCATAATATGTTGATAAATGGGGAATATTTAAAATCGTTTTGAAAAAATATAGGCTCCGCTATGACAGGATTTTGAAATTTTTTGAGGTCTTATCTCTCTCATTAGAATGCTAATTTTGAATTTTCAGTCTCTTTTTGGTTCTTTTTATTTTTACGTCGGTACTAAGTCACTTTGACAGATACGGATATAGCCCTGAAAATCGTTTAGAACGCATGAGAAATATAAGCTGCGCTATGACAGGCTTTTGATTTTTTTTTCAATTCTTACCTATCTCATAATTATGCTAATATTGAATTTTCAGAGAGATTCTTTTCGGTTATTTTTATTTTGACTAACTTTCTTTTTTTTTTTGACTAACTAATTTTTTTAATTTTACTTCCTGTCGAATTATTATTATTTACTCGCTATCGAATTTAAAAATTGCACACAAGACCATGATATTGGAGTTTATCAATAAAAAACTTCAGTCAAAGAAGTTAATTTTTTGGGGGCAGAGCAGATTTCAGATGTTCATACCATGTTCTACCATTCTAAATTCATTGAATACATTCGAATTTTGGGCCAAATGTATCTCGATATTGGTGGACAGTCAAGAGAGAAGAATTGATTAAAATTCAATATTTATTTAGCTTCATTTGAAACACATATTATGGGAGGGTTTTAAAAAGTAAAAACCATATTATAAAACCATAAAACCGTATTACCAAGTCTGTCAAGGTTCAAGGTTCAATAGTTTTATTAAGTGACAAGAATACATAATATGAGTAAACACATTAAACACAAGTGTTTAAAATGCTCTGTGTCACGGTGTAAATAAGCGGTGGATGGGAAGAAAGCGGCTTAAGGACACATGGAAAGATTGGATGGAGAAAGTCGGAGGGAGCGGGTGATGACAATGAGCGGCGCAGGAGGAAAGGAGCATGCGTTCTTTGATTCTTGAGAAATTTCACTAGATTGAGAAATTCTTGAAAGGAAGATCGTTCATTTACCCTCAAGTCAAGCTTCTTCTAGTTCTTCTCCACTTCATTTTGAACATTGGACGATTCTCGCAGATACATTAACTTCTCAAGAACAATACCGAATTACAACAATGCAGAATCAGCAAGGGAGAATCTTAAGGAATAAAGACATGCAACAACTTCAGTATCCAGAAGCCCACCCACCGCATCTTCAACATGGGTTTTTTCCAATTCAAAGTCGTCCTCCCTTCAGGTATGTTTCTCTCACACTCGCCCTGTATGCGTTTTTGGTGAATTTATTAGGGTCTCGTCCTTATCTCATGTCGTGATTAAAACTTTAGTTGTTGTTCCGCAGGGGCAGCTACTGTTCAAACTATTCTAATAATGGCCCGAATCAAGTTTACCATGGGGAGCAGAATAATTCAGGACCAAGATTTTGGCGACCCCGAAACGGTGGTTGCAATCGGTATGACTCCATGCGACCTAATCTGAACGCCCCTTATCCGTTAAATATGACGCCTCAACCTTGGAGAAGACAAAATCGGGTTCCTCATTTTGGAAATATGGACGCTTTTCCACCTCAAACTGCAATTGTAACTTCCAGACAGTTCGAGACAAGGTTTCCTTCTCATGTTACTTTTCCATGGACGCCAGGTCATGGTCGGTCTGCTGTGCACCCGTCTTTCATTCACTCTTCAGTCCAAATAACCATGCAAAATTCGTACCAAAACTTTTCTCACGCTCGGCCAACTTTCAAGACTACTGAAGAAGATGAACAATACTGCTCAGAACCAATCAAGCGAAATTTATCTTATGTTAGCGACAGTGTTTATTCAAATAGTAGCACGGGTAGCGATTCTGGGTACTTCTGCGATTCATCTGTGGCCGACTCAATGAATGATGAAGATAACGATGACTATTCAAAACAAAATACTTTGACGGCAGATTTGAGTTTGATTCCTTCACTGAAGAGTGTAGAAAATATCTCGGGAACACTCTACATTCCAGAGGAACACTCTTTCTTGGAGATATTCATCGCTGCGTCCATTAAGCTAGTCCGAAATGAAGAAGGGCGTGCAGAACAGAGGGCAAGTGTTGGAGTTTGGCTTGACAAGGACAGTACATTGTAAGAAAATCAGTTTTAGTCGTTCCATATTTTAATTAAAACGTACATTTGATTCATGTATATATTTTTATTTTTTAGGAACTTTGCACAGGTCCTGCCGAAAGAACGACCTCAATGCTCGAAAGCTGTATTAATCTTCGGAAGTGGAAAAGCAATCAATGTTATGAAAGAGAAGGGTGAGTGAATGAGTTTGTTGCTAGCATGAAAATGAGAATACCCACAACAAGTTAAAACTGGAAAAAACAAATTCATTAATGTTTGGTAAAATTATTAGGTTGCAATCGTTTAAAGATCAGCATGGAATCTGACTTCATTATCCAAAATGTATCTACCTGGATAGAAAAATTCATGAACGATGCTTGCAAGGGACTAGAACTAACAAATTTTTCTAATTGGGATGAATATAAATATGCAGTTGAAATCAAGCAATTGTGTCGGGCCTTTCAAGGAATGGTTATAAAATGGGTTTGTACTAGTACAATGTTAGCTACTGTACTTAAGAAATGTAATTCATTTCATTCGCTAATTTATTGTTATTACAGAGCCATGTGCATAGTCAACTTGGAGGTATCAAAGGTGCGAAGACAGTTGCACGAGAGTTATTAACCTCTTCCTCTCCTAGTATATTATCTATGATGGCTTCACCAAACAAATGAAATTCATCAGTTAAATTTAAGCCCCTTTCACTGCAGTTCCACCATATTAGGGTATTATAGAAGTCATCGTTGATGAAAACATGTATTCGGTGCAAGCACAGGTTAGATTCAGCATGAAGGTTTGCAGAGTGATTAAGTACAAATTATTTGTGAATATAATATTAATGAATGGTTGAACTTCTTGTTTTTGGAGTTAGGTTACTTTACGCATGAATTGAATGTATTAAAAACGGATGTAACACATTATAATTTGTAGTTTATTCTCATCAAACGAATAAACAAGTTTTCCTTAATAACATCACGCTGTACTTCGAAAAATGGCGAGTCACGCCAATCACAACCGCTGGTCAGTGTCCATCACAAATTTAGGTTCTCGGCATTTCTGTCATAACGTCCATGTCATCCCGGGATCGCGGAATATATAAAGTCGCACATAAATGTTCCCAGATATCTTGAGGGTACCGGTCTACCGTTGACCATTCCGCAGTCTCTAAATCATAGCACTCAATGACTCCTGAAATACACAAATACCCATTCACTTGACACCGAACTTCACCGAAGGAATCTAAAGGGTAATACGACAGATATCAAACCTGTAGTCCTGTCGAAAGTGGCATCGCTATGAAAGCCACCTACAATGTATAACTTCTGCTGCACCACTGTAATTCCAGCATGATAACGTGGGGTTGGAATTTCGGTAACAGCCCTCCATCGTTCTTTCAATATGTCATATTCGTCAATTGTTGCCACCAAAAAGCGGTTTCCTGTTGCTTCATCTTCGCACCAGCCACCACACAAATAAAGTTTGTCCTTAATTGATTAAAAGGTTTGTGTTAAAACATATTTGTTTTCACCAAATTAATTTAATTTTTTTTAAGGAATACCTTGAACACCAACATAGAATGATCTGCTCTTGGAGTTAAGAGGCTTGGTTTTGTTATCCACTCATTAGAAACTTTGTTGTAGCACAGGAGTGAGTTGCTTACAACGTCGTGCTCCAGTCCGCCTAAGATGTTGAAAGAATTAAATACAGAAACTATCAGTAGCTCTTAATCTCTTCAAATACTCACCTGAAACGAAAAGCAGTTCATTCCATGTCGCTCCTGCATGCTGGGTTCGAGCGCTAGGGAGGGATGCAATTGGCTTCCACAAGTCTGCAATATAAATACAGGTCAATGAAATTGTTTTTAAACTTCAGTTTCTGCATGTAAGATGTCTATGCAACGCTTCCACATGTATTATTGTTTTTTGGTCAAACCTGTTGTTGGATCATAGCATTCGCAGGCACATCCTTCAATGCTATTGGAAGCTTCTTCAACATTTTCACTTGCCCCTCCTGTCGCATATAATTTGTCTTGTACCACATTCAAGGTGAACCGACATCGTTCAGTCAGCATCGGTGCCATAGTTGTCCACTTTGAAAATCGAGGATTATACGAAAAGCCAAATGGGTGGATATTTTCCTTCAAAAAGAAATAAATTACAATATTAATCCATATCATTACTAAAAACCATAAGCAATTTTTTTTTATGTTCTAGCTACCTGTAAACACTGATTGAAGCATCCACCAACAACATATAGTTGGTTGTGTAGAACTGAATTGATTAAAACAGAAACAATTGTAAGGATTTGCATTTGCAGTGATTCAAAATTTAAACTTCATCTAATTATAATACACCCCGTGAATTGGATGTGTCCCAGTTTTACCTGCCATTCCAAAGTTGCACTGTTCGACATGAGGAATTGATGTTAATCGTTTCCAGCGTCCAACACTTGGTAGGAAGTACGTCACTTCATTAGTTACACCAGCAATTCCAAATCCACCGACTTTGACTATGGCTAATTCCATTCCTCTTGAGTTGACTAGACTTGATGTTTGCTTTTTCAGTTGCACAAATGTTGCCTGATCCAGCAGTACTTGAGATACTATTAGTTTGTAAATAGGATTAGACTGGGCACAAACACAATGAAGAATAGAATAGTCCCACATTTGTGATAGAACATCCGGCGGAATTTCCTGTAGTTTAGAATATATTATATTTTACTTTAGCTCTACTCTTACATCGTATTTGAAAGTACAATACCTAGATTACTAAAGAATAAAATCTACCTGGAAATTTATTTTTCCCAGTAATCTTGTCGCAAACGGGATTCTAGTAGTATCAAATTCTATCCATTGCAAAACGATCTGAAGGACATCAGATTCTGGACAGTCCACCGGAAAATCACAGCTCAATAGGTATTCCAACTGTGCAGCCGAAAGTCTTTGAAAATCAGTGGTGTGTGAAAATTCCATTAAATGACCACAGATGAATCGATACACTTTTCTTTTCAATTGACGTAGCGAATAAGTTTCAGCGAGTGTAACAATATCAACGCAGTTCTCTAAATCCAATTGAGCCTAATAAACCATACATTTTTGATTCACCATTAATTTTGAATATATTAATTATAGCCAGCAACAGCTTTAAACAAACCTGTAAATAATTGGAGCAAGCCTCTACGACAGTGACTACTTGAACGTGACTGGCAGTAGAAAGGACATCTTGAATATTCGATAAGTTAAGGGCTAATCTAGATGAGTATGCATAATCCAGAAGAAATTGCATTCCTTTTGCGGAAACTCCTTCCAACGTTATTTCTTTTTGGCGGCTCTCTACTACTTCTGTTGTAAACATTACACGAAAGTAATCCGATATTGACGCTAAGACCACACGATGAGCCTAACCCAAACAATTTATTATTAAGTGCATTTATAAGAACAATCATTGATTATTTTCTCACCTCAAACGCCTGTCCACCAGCAACTAAAGTTACATCGACTAGAAGATTCTTATTTCTCAAGGAATTGAGACCACATAAGAGAATTCCCGTATGAGTCGGTGACTCAAATTGCAGAGTATGATCTGGATTAATTTTAGAAACGTCCTCCATTTCTCCAATTCCAAATACATCCATTGCGTCCAAATTATTCTAGCCGTTTTAATTCGAAGAAAACTGATCTACTGTGGTCTGTAGTAATTAGTGAAAAGGCTATTCTGCAAGCAGGAAATGAGATCTGCAGAACGTAGGTAGAGATCGGGTAAATGTTCAACTTTTCATTCGAATATTTCTTTCTGTTTTCTGTCCCTCTTCTACAGATATCTGAAATGTAAAAGAAAAATATTAGTTTAATTAAGTATAAAATAATAAAATTCTTAACAATTTCAAGCCTGTGCTAAAAATATACCCCAAACAAAGATTTATATTGAATTTGTTAGTGTGGAAACTTATAATTCAGATGACAACTCAATTCCACCTTAAAATTGAATCCAAAAATTGCTGGAATCAAAATAGATAATTTACGATTTCTGATATTTATTGGGGCTCAATATTGATATTTGAGAAATTTGTCCTAAAGCTGGAAGAGACGTTAACAGTTCAAATTAAAAAAAAAATTGATGCGTTTATAAAGTGATTTACGGCTCTGAATACTCTGAGTGATGAAATATAATCTTAAAACTTTCGTATGCCATGTATATAATCACTTACAAGATGTAGAAAAGGTAACTAACTATACGTTTAACCGGAAGTAACAAAATTAAAGAATTCTAGCAAGCTAATAATAATGATATAATGAACTCATGAATTATTATAAAAATTACGAGTTCTACTGCTCCACTATTAAATTATATAAATTCTTTAACATCGTTAAACTCTAGTCAGTTAATTTCGGCCTATTACCTTTTTGAAAATCACAACACACGAGGAGAAAGGTTTACATTAGGGTATTGAGTAAAGTTGACGTGTAATGGTCAGTGGAAACGGAAAATATAAATCTAATAATGCATACTAATAAGAGGGTAATGAGCCATCCCATAAGGGATTCTCAAAAAACACAATCTTGAGTAACAAATACACCATATGAAACTAATCCTGAACAATTGTAAAACACAAAACTAACCAAAAATGTGTCCAACCTTATTATGAATGACCATTGACATTATACTCAAAAAGCTGAGAATAAAGTCGACAGACAGTGAAGAAAACGTAAAAACTACAATGCCAAAGATGTACATTCATAACACCAACTAACGAGAGATGAACGAAGGTTCAGTGGTGATAATGGTATATTGGAAAATCTGTATGAAGAGTCAAGCAATGTTTGTAGCACATTTAAAAACAAACTATCGTCATGCATCGCTATCCACTATCGCTAAAGGTAATCTCGGCTTGGTTGGATTGTTCCACAGCCTGGGGCATTTGCATCCCTCCTTGCAAAGTGATTAGCGTCAACATAACAGTTACTCACTATTAAATTACATTGTTTCAAGAATCACGATTATGAACGACTAGTTAGATTTCTGGCTTAGTTCATTATTCACTTCTAAATAATCAATCATCAGGCTTGCTCTTTATAACTTACTTTAAAAAAAAGACCTAAGAATAATAAATCCAGTCTAAATGGCAAATGGTTTCAAAAGACAAAAATAAACCATGACAAATATGAAAATTCGAATGCCAACATTTAATTGCACTTTAATTGCTTTATTTAAACAATCCTATCTTTATTTAACAGGTAGAAAGGAAAGGGTGACGCGCAGACTGATGTGCTAATTACTTAGAATTAACCGATGAATGCAGAATTTTATCGAACTATGAAATGTTACTTATTTATGTAAACTTATGTTATCATAGTGAAAAATAGTTTCATACTTTCAGTTTAGCATATTCCTAAGAATCCTTAAGATCCTCAAGTGTCACATTTTTAATAGCTCACTATCATGTCCTTAAGGGCGAAGGTGTAAAACGTAAACAAAGGCAAAAGGAGGAAGAAAATGAACGGAAGTATTGATGTAATACTAACAAAACAGTAAAAAACAAAAACTTGAACAAAATAATACAAAAGTTCAAAAAAAGTTTACCATAGTTTGTGTTTATAGTTGAGGGTCAACTGATTTGAAATTTTTTTCATCTTAATGTTTGACTCGCTGGGTCAGATCACCATCAACAATGTATGCACAAAGGACACAATATAAAGCACAAAGAGATATGTGTGGTGTGATAACTGTGATATCTTCTAGAGGTTGTAAAAATATCCTCACACGGTTATAAACGCACTCCTAGGTTTCCACCTTTTACATTATAGTCAAAAGTCTAAATTATATTTTAATCTAGCTTTTCAAAAAGTTTCCATTAAAAATTTAATTTAATTTATAGGGACAAATCCCAAAGGAAAAAAAGCAAACTCGAAATCCCTTCTTATGTGGTGGCTAACTAGAGTAAAACGGGTTTTGCGCAGAAATATTTCTAAAAAATATTCACAGTTTACTGATTTTCCAATTTCGACTATTATATTATTTTCTTAAAATATGAATTTAATAGTTGAGCATACGCTTTGCCACCAGGACGTACAGACACCAGGAGGGAGCAATGCAATGCAATATGCAATGAGAGAAAGAACTTTCAAGAGCTTGTAAATAGGACGAAACTATCACACCAGCTGATGGACTTTTTCACTGTATTTACACTTTATTCGTCCACCCTTTACTTTACCTAACAATATCATTGTATGCTAGCATCTAAAATTCTATGTTGTACACTGTGTACACACACGCACAAATTACAATATGCACACATGCTATATAGTAAGTAGTCCCCTTTGCCTAACTTGAAAACACAAGCCCAAACTATAGTTTAGAGTTTGCTTAGTTTGTTTAGTACGATGATATTAATATCAAGATCAACCTATTTTTGCATTAGCTCAGCTCTTCGTCTTCTAAGCCCGGACAGAAATTCGTATGAAATGGCCCGCAATATTCCCCAGCCCTTATGGTCTTATTATCAAGGAAGGATCATTTTAAATAATCATCGGTGTAATGAAAGTACTTATATGTGATGATCTCGTGTAGTCAATATACTCAATATTATTATTTACGTTAGTGAATCAAGTTGAATCATACAGTTTAAACATAAAACATATTCCTTTGTCGAGCAATTTACCTTACATTAGCAGCTAACTTTATGATTAGATCATGTTAAACATTTCATGGAAACATAGTCATAAAGTAGACAAGTTGGTTTTCCATACTCGTAACTCGAGTGAGAAAAACAGATTATTGGATGGTCTATACTTTTGGGCTTTTGGTCGGACTTTTAAAACGAAACCGCAAAGTTTCAAGGTTACTTTGAGCATATTTCAATAAAAAATGAACAG
>JAQFYM010001954.1:0-27253 GCA_034694785.1 Agrenia bidenticulata | reverse complement strand
TGGACTTCTTTGCTCTTATGCTGTGATTTTGTATTTTGTAACCTTTCAATGACGCATATAAAAGTCATAAATACAACTAAAACCGTTTTTTTTTGTTTACGGGGGAGTTAATTACAATAAAAACTAGTAACCAGCATTCTCAGTATATAAAAACGGCTGTTTTAGTATTTAAAAAAAACATTACAATATGAAAGATTTTTTCGTAGATCCTGTGTTGGCAAAATTATATAATAAAGAGTTTTTAATAGACTTGTAGGTAAGGCATGGAAGAGGTAAAAAATATACGGTTCATACAAAATGTATACGGTAAATTACCGGGCAACGACTGTATACTTGACTGACCGGTCACTGCCAAGGGAGTACCCTACATAATACAAATTTCCGTTAAACATAAAGTTAAAGTATTTCTATAAAATAAATAAATTTTATTTCGTATTAATTACAAGCTATGTATAATTTATAACATTTCCTTTTTATTTTTTGTCCATCCATAGTGTTTTATTGATACATGCAATTATAAAAAAAATATAAATCAAAATGTATCATTTCCAACTATATTTTTGTAGATTTGTGCATAAAAATGTAAAAAGACAATATTTTTAACTACATAAATGTTTTGTTTTTGTTATTAAATATAGAATAAATTAAATTAAACCCCCGCTTATTGCACGCCATTGTTTTCCATACAATCATTTTCTAGTTGCCCCCCGCTACTAAATGTGTTTTTTACTCTTGTATAATTATACCATCATGTGTTTGGTATGCATGCACAACATGATATTTGCTTGTTTTGTATCCTGTTTTTTATATGAGAAACTTCTAAACATCTCCTTCTTGTAAAAACAAAAATCTGACTAAGAAATAAAAGAAAGTGGTTGATTAAAAATTGAATCTTATAAATTTGGGTCAACATTTTTTTCGATTTTTTTTATGGAACGCCTGAGTGTGCAAAGTTGCACTCATATCTTTTTGATTGTAACGTATTCGGTTATTTTTATGTAAATGTGTTTATTTTTTTTTTCTACAATTTGTAAGTAGCCAAATACTGCACGAGCCTTAAGTAAATGCTGTAAATTATGTATATCAAAAAATTCAAGGTATAGGGATCGTTTATCGCGCCGTTTTGAACGCCTGTGGGGTTTTTAAGAAGAAGAAGTTAGGATCGAATCCATGAAGTGATATAATATTTATTGCAAAAAATAACAACAAGAAACCATATTAAAATTTGGTGTTTTTTTTTATTTACACCCGGTTTAATCGATTGAACAAAAAAGTCAAAAAAATGGGGTTTTTTTTATTGCGACTATTTGTTTACCTTTTTAAAAAACGTATTCTAAACAGTGTTATATGTGTACGACCAAAAAATAAGAGCGTAGCTATATGTCTACTAAAAAATACTTTTGGGAAAAGGTTTTTTTATGTAAGTAAACATAGTATACTATCTTCAGGTAACATTCATTCACTGTAAATTTGACAAAATTTTTTAACTTTAATACTACCAGATGTACGAATTTAGTAGAAATGCATTGCAGCATAATTGTAGATTTACTGACACACGATCGAAAAGACTAATTTCTTTTTTTAGCATGGCAAAAAATTCTAGTTCTTGTGTAAAAATTATTCTTTTTTGTAAAATAAAGCATAAAAAATAGATTGACGAAATAAATCAACAAATTTTGCACAACGAATACGGTACGTAGTGAACTTTGCTATATTTCGCTTTTTTTATCCAACTCGCTTTTTTACTGATCTTTGCAAATTATATATTGATACCTGTAAGTTTTTAAAGTAGTGTTCTCACGTACTAAAGTTTTTACTTTGTTTTGTTTTTTGTACTGTACGTTCCATAATCTATACCAATCACGTAGCTAAGTGGCACGTCAGCATGTACTGAATATACTTTGGGTACACACTGCAAACTCTGAGGAACCGTATTATATGCCGAGAGATATTAAATCGGTATTTAAATATGCTACAAAACGATTAATTATTTATATTATCAATTAAAGGTCTTAAGTAATCTTATCGTTTTAAAAACATATTTGAATACAATATATACAAAATAAAATATAAAGGTAATAAAATATAGTAAATACGCATAAATTTATATTAAAGTTTTTATAACCTTACGTATAAGATCTGCTGCACAGATATTATTCTCCGCTTTGCGATGTATAGTTTCCAACATAAGACAAAAAATCTGTGTTGTTTCTATACATAATTATCAAAAAGAACTGGTGCCTTTATTTCAAAAATGTTTATACCATTTATCGTGTGTATCTTGCATAAAATAATGTAAATATCCACTTTTAAATAAATAAAAATATGAATATCAACGTTCTAAGCATTTAAATAGTAGTATGACCCTTTTTTACTCAAATAAAAATTATAAAAAAGCTGTGTAAAATATCGTTATATTGTAAAAAGATTGTAAGAAAAAAATAAAATGATTTATATGTGTAAAAAAAATTATTCATACGAAAGAAAAGCAAACACTATAGTCGTTAAGTTTTTAACACTATCTGCTTAAAAAAACCAAGTTTAAAATAAAACGTGTATTCGTGATTAATGTATTTTTTGGCTACGTTTATTGCATCTTTTGGGTCATAAATTGTAAAAAGCACACTACTGTTTAAAAAAACACAAAAAACATTACATGACACTTTTTACTGTACATTTGTACAGCTTACATACGTAAAATACATATTATGCCTATGCATAGTATAAACTTAGCCCTTAGACTATAAAATAAAAAAATCAAACAGCCATTTTACCAATATATTAATTATATAAATGTCAAAAAAATCTTTTTTTTGTACCTATGTGCTATTTTTTGCATCAAAATCACAACACATAGTTTTTTATAGTATCAAAATTTAGATAAAAGCAAGTATACGCGCATTTATACGACAAAACTATTTTTTTGTACTAAAAACAAACTAAAACATTTTTGAGCGTAAAAAGAATACTGCCGTATTTGAAATATGTATTGAGCATATACGAGTAAAAAAAAGGGCAACAAAAAAAAAAAAACTCTTTTTTTTTAAAAAATGTATACTGTCGGCTTTACAAGTTTGTACGAATAAGATTTGCATCATTGTAAAATATAAAAGCGCAAAAAACTATCATAGTTTTGTATAAAACTGTAATTAGACCAAAACAAGAACATTTTTATAGCAACATTAACTAATTTTTCTGGTTTTTTTTACGTCAAGCAGTATTGTATTTATGGTATTTTATAGTATTTATGTTTACAAAATGTGACTATGCCGTGCAGTAATACAATAACGAACTGCTTAAAGATCTTCATAAATGTCTGTGCTTGTTTTTGTTTACTGTTTTAGCAGATGCTGTAATTTTCTATTGCGCAGAATTAATTTCTATGTTTATTGCTGTTTTGCTGCGTAAAACCATATTTATAATTTTGCACTGTCTTTAATTTTTTCGGACCCGTTTAAAATTTATATAAATTATACCAAAAATTCACTTTGCTTACTATTGCAATAAAAATGTAGCATATGGATGTATACATGATTTTAAAATACTAACGAAAATGTTTTTACGTAGTTTTATTGCGCAAATCTGTCTTTCATCGTAATCCTTTGCCAAAACTTAGTTAATAAATAAAATAAAAATGCTTTTTATAAACAAAAATGCTAGCCACATACTAGTTAAATATTTTCTGTATAATTGTTGTTTTTTTTGTATTTTTTGTCGAGAATTTACGCATGTAGTTGCAAGAATCTAATATACTATAGATATAACTAAAATACAAAAAAATAGGTTGTAAACAACGTATTCAAAATGCAATCTTTTGTAATTAAATACATAATTAAATACCTAAAATAAAAAAAAAAAAAATAAAAATTAAATTTGCAACTTTGCAATTACTATGAAAATCAAAAAGTATTTTGCACCTATCATATAATGTTAAAACAAAATATCGCTTAAAATGCTGTTTTCCTAGTAGTTAAAAGACAATTTTTAAAATAGCTAAGAAGCAAAAAATGAATGAAATAGCAATAAGTTCAAATACAGACTTATGTTGATACTTTTCCTTGTGTAATACAAATATTTGCCCATAAAAGATACCTCATTGTATTTGTAAAAAGCTAACTTATATTTATTCGATCTACATCAAACTCGCAAAACCGTGGAAAAAAACTACCTATAAAAATACATACAAAAAAACTGTTTTTCTCAATTTCTAAACAAAAAAAAGCGGTAATTATGTTTTTACATATTGTTTTATATTTAAAACATACTTTTGTTTTACTAGTTAAGGTTTTTGCATGATGTTGTGTTTTTATACTCATTTTCTACAGATTATCAATTTTTTTAATTTTTATATTTGTATAAAACCACACTTACTACCAAATTGATGTTGAAAAAAGCCGGACATATCGCGCTAGCAATTTTTTACTATTCAAGGTTCTTCATATGCTTTTCATTGCATTTTAAAATAGCATTTCTGATTCAACTTTTATATATGCATATTAAAATCTTACGCGGTTGAAAGGTGCCCAGGCAGCGTTTTCGTAGAAGGTCTGTAAAAATTAAAAAACAAGAAAAAAAGAAACGTAAATACACAAAAAATCATATAACAGTAAAGCTAAAAAAACGCTACTTATATATTTTTCAATTTTTAAATCGTTCTTTATTCAAAAAAGTTTTTTTCTTAGATAAATATTATACATGTGGGTTTTTTTTTTACATTCTTCATAACAATGCTAATTTAATTTGTTTTTGTGGGAAGATTTACGTTTAAAATGTTGATATGAACTAGGCCTCGACCGAAAGTAACATTTTTTATATATTTAAATATTTTTTTATAAAAAAAGGAGTTTTAATATAGAAAAAAAAGTAAAATATGAAGCTGAGATATTTAATAAAACCACATTTTTTAAAAAGTATGCGTAAATTAAAATGAATGAATTACGTTTTATACTGCCAAAAAAAAATAAGAAAATATTAATATGTATCATGTGTAACATGTTCATACACATGGTGTATGTCAATATATCCTCAACAATGTATTTTGTATATTTTTTGTATTGTAAGCGTGTTATATCTGATAATATGAGATAAAAACGTTGTTTCCATGTTTATAACAAGTAAAAAAGATTGCGCCAATCATGTTGAAGAACTATCTAAAGTATAGAATCAATGTCAAAAAATGCAACTAAAATTCTTACATAACTGTTCATCTTTTTTTATTGATACGCATTTTGGCAACAAAAGATCGTACAGAGATATCTATAAAACTATTAGAATATAAAACGCGTTTTTATGTAGGAAGCATTTTTGTATTTTCTGCTTACCAATTAATTTGTTTTCGCTGTATAAACATCTACATAAACTCTTAAATCCATTGTTGGTATAATGCTTAATAACTTTTTATAGACTTACTGAAGTGTTAACAGAAATAAAAGCTACATAAAAAAAATTTATTTGTTTACAAGCATTTAATTATTTGCACTTCATTTTGCATTTCTTTATAAAACTTATTAAAAAAGATTGATCCTACAAAAAATAAATTAAAATTGGGGTGGGGTGGGGTGAGTTCGTATGAATATACCCAAAACTACCTAACTATAAAAAAAGTTAACACAGTCAATAATTAAGAATTGATATGACTGTAAAAAATTTTTTACAGGTTTTTAAACCAAAAAACGTATAAAAAGTATACATGTGGGATGTTTTTTTATATTATGTTAATATTTAACAAGACAACAAAAATATGTTGTTCTCCGCACGTTAAAACATAATCTTATAAATATAATACGCCATGATAAATATAATTTTTTTCCAATTGATGACATTTTTGATTTGATTTTTATGACCGTTAGTTTAAAATATTAGTCGAAGACTGGGTTTTGTATTTTTTTTGGATTTCGCAATTACAATACTAACGTTTAACAACAACGTAAATAAAAAAGTATCAGATTTAGAAATGCCCTTGTTACGACATTATTTCCTACTTGTGTCATAATTTGCAACAAGAAAAAAAAGGTATCACTGATTTACTAAAGCAGTTTATACAAAAAATTCGCAAATGTTTTTTTCTGTTGTTTTTTTTGCAAGTTTAAGTATCAACTAAAGAGACTAGTAGAGTAGAATTGCTACTAGCAAGACATTTAATGCCAACCGGAATTTTAACGTATATTTACCAGTAAAAACCATCAAATACTTATTTTATATTTTTCTGGTTAGATTTTGAACGCAATCAACAGCTATTTGATTTTTAATTGATTGTAAACGATTTCAAGTATCCATACGCGTAAGAAATATGCATTTGTTATACCATGCGCGGTAGTAAGCATTCCTTGTATATAATGTATTTTTTTGAAAGTTTATTTTAAGTAACGAAAAAGATTTTTCTAACAGTTAGCAGAGCCCCTCGTGTGGATTAAAAAAAATTTTAATTATTGATTTTTTGTTTTTCATTAGCAAAAAAGGCTTACTTTATATATATGAAAAGTTATTGTCGTTTTTACTACTATTTTTAATTACAGTAGAAAATAAAAACAGAAACCAATTTTATGTGTAATTGCAACCTTTTTCGTGTTTACTAAAGTATAAGAACGTAGCCATAGACCTACCGTATTAGAAAACGTGTTTAAAAAGCTTATGCCGTGTATTTAATTCTACAGCAAAATCAATAAAAGCATACAAGTCAATATAACAGTAAAAAATAATATTCTAAACTGTTCGTAATATTAATAAAAATGTTTTAAGCATAAAATATTTTTTTACTTTAAATGTTTCAATTCTTTTCCTTGTAACTATAACTTAAAAAAATACAAAATACTCTATAATATAATTTTTTTAGTGCAGCTACAATAGAAATCACATCAATTCATAAAATCTGTAGTGTTGACGTAAACGATGTGTGCGGCAAGGGCAGCAATCTTTAGAATTTTGTACAAAATATAAAAGTATAACTGCAAAAAGACATAACTATAGATTACGTTACCGATAACACTAAAAAACCTTTTTTTACGTACTATAAATACAGTAAAATTAAACGCGTGTATTTTATTTAAGGCTTTATAGTTTTGGCGGTCTAATATTAAAGCAAAACTTTACAAATGAGTTTTCGAAAGTAAAAATATATCGTTTTATGCACTTATGGTACAAGCAAGCATAATATTTTATTTTTATGTAGTAAAAAAAAATAATAAAAAACAACAGATTTAAGGTATATGTAATGTCAATTTTCTGGCCAAGTTTTTTGCTGATTTTTGTGCCGATATTTTGATGTTTAAATGACGATCTTGCCAATTTTTTTGTGCTTTATATATTATATACCATATGCAAATACCAATTTCAAGCAAAATGTATCTTTAGAGCATACTTAAAGAATAAAATACATGTTTACATTTTTTGTATTTGTCCAATTATGTAAAATAGTTTTTTGGTATACCACTAAAAACTTAAAGTAAACTGCAACGTATTTGTATATAAGTACTTTTTATGTAGGAAACCGTGCAATAACAGGTCACATACCTAAGTGATTTTCTTTAATCAAAACTAAAAATTGCAATTAAATAAAACTACAGCTCTTGCTTCTGTGTCCTTCTACTAACAGGTATATCTTTCATATTGAACTATTTATATAGAACTTCCACCCCATCTATAATGGAAAATCCATTATAGAGAACAGGCCATGTGTTTCTAAAAAATAGAAAAAAAAGTTGCATTCTTTAGCAACTGCAAAAACACCGGCACCGATATAACCAGAGTAAGGTCTCTTGAAATAAGGTAATAAAGGGCATTTACTGATAATATATAATAAGATCCCTAGATGTATAAGGCAGGTGGCTAGCTGCAATATAAGAGTGATAATTTATGTATTTAAACAGAGTTTAGATATAAAGAACTAGATTGTGAAATCATTTTTACCGAGGAAGATAATTATTAATGGTAAGTTTACGTAATGGTATAGAAATACTACAACAAGATTGGGTTTATTTAGAAACTCACTCAATACAATTTGACTTTATATTTTAAAAATACAAATAGACATAATACAACAAAAATCATATTTTTTTTTGTATTTTTAATTTATTTATCTATTCTTGTCTTTAAAATATACTCATCGATTTCGTTATCTAGCTGAAATACATTGATAAGCTTTTCCTAAGCCACAATAGAAACAATATGTTTACTTTTAGTAAATGAGTTCTTAAGCTTAGAAACATTTGGATTTAATGGTGATTAAATCTTTTAAAGTTCAATTTTTTCAATCATAATTATATCTTCTGAAATCTTATCTTTCGAATCAAAGTTTGGAAAATTTTTAACATAAAATGTATTTTTACACTGATTTATACTAACAAATTCTGTAAGTAATTTTTAAGCGAATCAAAATTATGATTTGTTATAGTTCTTTCTTTTTAAAAATCTTGCAGTTTATGTTAGCAATTGGTGATTGTTTCATTTGCAACAGTACTCATAGATGAGATAATCAAGCACACAGCATAAAATATAGTTATAAATTTTGGGGTGTATTTTTTATTTTTATAATAGTGATTAAGTAACTTTAACAACATCTGCCTTTTATATGATGCTTGGAAAAAACTAGATTATTCCCTGGTTTATAGGCTGAATATAAATAAGGTAGTGCGAGCAATGAAAATTTAATTGTGTTATTTGTATAGCCGTCGATCTTATGAGATCCGACATTATCCGAAAATAGTAGTATTTTCCTGTTTTTTTTGCATCAGCTCTGCATTCCATTTAGTATAAACGCCGGAATACATGTCTATCGCACCATGCTGATTTCTGTGCATAGTAGCTAAAATCTAATATATTAGCATTTTTCTTTTTAAACCTATGAGGGTTCCGGATTTTCCGATTACTATCGGTCTATATTTTTTGCCGTTCATATGTACAAAAAAAGGAACTGATACTCGGTTTTTATCCACTTATACCCTCTTGGATTTTACTTTATATCAACAACGAGTCGATCAGGATGGGACCTATAATAAAGACCAGTTTCATCACAATTCCATATATTTTCCCCGCTGTAGTCTTTGATTTTTTATTGAATAGAAGGACATAATTTCTAGAAGCATCATGATCTGCCATTGCTGCCTCCCCAATCACTTTACATGTCTACATCCTAAGTTTTAAAAAGTTGATCACCCACCCAAAACTTCCTTTGAAGTCCAAGAAATTATGTTCTGCTGCAAATCTAAGGTCTCCCACTAAATAATGCTATCAGTTACTTTGTAATCCTTTTCTACACACATTTTGATGAAATTATTATTGTGCTTATTGATTTCTGTGTATTTATTCTCTTTATTTCTTTTAAATTGCATATTAATATTAACAACTAACTCGTCATTCACATTAGAATCTCTGCAATTTTTTTAGATAGGGCTTTGTCTTACACCAAACTGTTTTTGAATTGTTTCAGTTGGCACTCCTTTTGCATGTGCCGTTTTCAGCTCCAACTGTTGCTCCATGGTACAATTAATACGCTTGTGGATGCTCGTGGTAGATGATATGAGTTCATTTTTTTTTAAATTGCCAATTAGATAAATTACTTCGGGCAATGTGACAACTTAATTAGATTGGTCAATTTAAATGTCGATTCTTAAGATGAAACGGAATAACAGTAGATTTTATAGGCATTATGTAAATACTAGATTCTTTGATGTCATCAATCCCAGTAAAAGTAAAACTATCCATATCTTTATTATCAAATGAATCTTCGTTGTTGTTGTATGCGTTTTGTACTTTCTCATTTTTGTCATGATCTATGTAAATATTCCTTCTTCTTTTTCCAATGTATAGGATTAAGGGTCGTTTTCTAAATTAAAAAAATAAAAAACAAAATAAATCTAATATAGAAAGCAATTTTATATATTAAAATTAAACAACAAAAAAAAAGAGGTGAAAATATCATAGAATATAAATACAATATTTTATTTTGCAATACATCATAACGTTATTTTACTATAAAGTTTATAAACAAATTTTACATTATATTTTAGAGTTTATGTTTACTTAAATATTTCACTATACATATGCAGTGTCTATTATACAAGTCATATATAGAGTAAGTTACCTGTACCTGGATTTAGTTAGTATAAAACTGACATATGCAAACATAAGTTTTGCCTTTAAAAGTTTTAATATCTATTATATAGGCAAGGCGCCGTGAGGGAGGGCAAGACATACGCTTTGTACAGGGCCTATATACAAAGGGGGCCCCCATTTACAAAAAAAAATATAATGATTTATTATTTTTTTCTCGTATAAACGTTTTTTTAATATAAGCGTGTCTCATATGAATTAAAAAGATTTAGCTGGGTTGTTTTTAACATGAAGTTTAGTTTTGAATATATCTGTGTTAGGTAGGTGTAACTGCAAGGAAGAAAAACAGTTTTTTTCATTTGCTTGTTTTTAACAAACACAATACATAAAGTAGCATATATTTACAAACAGTCATAGGTATACATTCATCCTTGCCAGAAAAAACGATCCCAAGACTTGAAGAACATTTTTAAAAAATTGACATAACAAATTTTAACAATTTAGTGCGTTTTTTTTATGAATTCTTGTGAACAAATAAGTTTTTTAACCTAATAAAAATATAATCACAAAACATAATAAATAAATCACCAAGCTATCGTATTTGCCAAAAAATAAATTTTTTACATGGTTTTATATGGCAGCAAGTATATAATTTTGCGGAATTAGATGACATTTTTTTATTTCGATCAGAGACTATAGCCTTTTCATTAATAGCGTTACTACATAAAAAACATAAAAGAACTTAATTATTACCCTACAAAATAGTTATTTTTTATATTCAAAAAAACCTGTCGCTTTTTCTTACGAATACAAACCACACTGAAAAATACCTGCAACATTTTATATTTATATATGTGTGATTTAAATCATTCAACCTTCTAGTATATAACAATTAAGACCTTTCAAAATATGTAAATAAAAATCTTTTACGGATATAGAACAATAAAAAGCAAGTTTTATGCGTAAAACATGTCATTTATATTTTTATATGCCCATTTTTTTTTATGTTTTTCAAAAAATTCAATAGTAACTTTGTTAAGAAATTAAAAAAAAAAAAATATATCTATCATTTAAACGTAAAAAAAATATATTTAAGATTAAACCTTTTCTAAAAGGTTCCTTTTTATTT
Source organism: Agrenia bidenticulata (assembly GCA_034694785.1). Taxonomy (NCBI): domain Eukaryota; kingdom Metazoa; phylum Arthropoda; class Collembola; order Entomobryomorpha; family Isotomidae; genus Agrenia; species Agrenia bidenticulata. The sequence continues at coordinate 16,077 of JAQFYM010001954.1, read as the reverse complement.
TTGGGGCACGTAAAAAAGGCCATACGAAAAAAATTGTATTGGGCCGCAAATTTCTAACAATGCCTCTGTATATAGGCGATATTGTTTTTTACATAAAGTTTTTTAAAAAGGGATGGTGATATAAAACTTTTCAAATATTTTTAAATTTTTAGCTGCAGAAAAAGTCTAAGCTAAAAAGAATAATAAAATACAACTGGTTCTACTTCTGTTAGAATGCTGACCTATACTAGTTACCTTTAATAATTATTGCCATAATTTTTTCTTATAGAAGCTATTGTTTATCTACTTTAACGTATGATATTGTTTAAACACTTTTTTGACGCAATTAAATGCATTTTTTAAATATTTTACTGTGTTTTTTGTTGTTTTTAGTATTAAAGGTGTTAATTTATACAAAAAAAACAATTTGTTAACTTTTCGGAGGACATAAATGTAATGATTTCGAGAGATCATTGTTTTTTCATCTGGTATAGGTATATAAACAAATTAACCTAATTTTTAAAATACCTTTTTAAGGCAAAATTACATTCTTGGTGAAGTTTTTCTTATAATACAAATAAATTTTTTAAAAAATCCAAACTTAAGCAAACACATATTTTTTTATTGCATCATCTTGCATTGGTGCTGATAAATTGTTTGATTTTTTCTTTTTGTGTTTTCTTTTGCACGAAAAATGCTTATAAAAAAAACTTTTTAAAAATCACAGGTTTCTACGCGAAAAAAAATGTATGGCCAGTTTTTTGATTGTGGTATCAGACTTTGTTTTTTTTGTGTATTTTTTTTATTTTTTATTTATTTAAATGGTAGTTTACGATATAGTAAAATTTATGTAGTTATTATTTTAAAAGATAAGTTTTATAAAAAAGTAATAATAGTAATCGATATCTATAAAAATTGTTGTTATTAGTAACAAGTCAAATGCTTTTCAAAAAAAAACGTTGCAGTTTTTTTTTTTTTTTTTGCATTTTCATAAGTACTTTATACGCGCCTTAGAAGAAGTTTGTAACGCTGGTAGCACTTTAAGGACAAGAAAACGCGTTCGTTTGCTGCCCATATGGTAGGCTAAGTGGGATATTGCTTTTTTTGTCCTTGTTTTTAAGTAACGGAAATTTATTACAATGAATTTTTTCCAGTTAGTTTTTATGTCTAATAAGTGCTTTTTCTAAGGATATAAGCTTGTTTATACAGGTCACATTTACATAGTTAAAAATTTTAGCGTGTGACGAAAACTTTAAATTATATAAAATACGTCAAAATAATTGTGTATAAATAAAAAAAACGCGTGAATGCACAATATAAGTTTACATTTGAAACGAACATTGTCCGTATCAAATCAGTATATTTTTTCTTTTAAAAAACCAATTTTTTTGTTTAAGGGTACTATAAATGTCAGTAATTTATACGTTAATGACATCTGTAATAGTAGTTTTGAAAAATTTTTTACAGAGTTTAGAAAAAAAAATACAGATTTATGTAAAATTTAATAAAATTATATTTTTTTAATAACTGGTTACTGTATATTATAAAAATTATTTTTGTATCTCTTTTAGGCAAAACAGATAATACTACCTATAAAAAAATCTTGCTTGCAGCACGGTGAGAAGTTCAAATATATATGTTTAAATTTAATACGATTTAATAAAAAATAAGTTTTTAAGTAAATCTTTTGGTCAATCATAAAGCATTAGAAAATTTTTATTTTTTTAATACTTGCTGAAAATAAATTTAAACGAACCTACAAAATTTCTTTTTTAAATGTTAATAAAAGCACAATATAATCATTTTTCACAAATTATAAAAAACCAAGTACCATTTGCAAAAAAACATAGTGCATGGTTTTTTGTTATTTAAAGGCCGATATTTGTATAATTTTATACAAATATAAATCTACAAACTCGCGTTTTTACGCAGCATTGTCTTTGTAAGAATTATGCAAGCCTGTAGTTCATGCTAGAATATTTAGATATTCTATATTTTATCGTTTGCGATGTTTAAGATAATGTGTCTATTTGGCTATACCAAATACATGGACAAAAAATAATGATTTATTTTATTTTTTATTATTTGTGATCGAAAGAGCATTATATAACAAATATAGGAAGTTACTTTTTTAATTTGAAGGAACATGTGTATTAAATACTAAATATACTTAAAAATATGGCCAAATAAAGATTTAAAAAATTTTTACAATTTATCTGTAACTAATTTGATTAAAAACGCTATACTTGCAGTAAAGACTTTATACACGGTTCTACGCATTTTTTGTCTAGACTAGTCTTAAGTTGTTTATATCGTTTATGTAGCACCATAATGATAGTTGTAATTGTAATGTTTACTCGGCTTTAATATATCGCTAGTTTACATTAACAAAAATTAATCGTTTTTCTGTAATATCTATAAAAGCTTTTAAGATGGCTGTAAATGCGGTGTTAACAAAAAATCTGTATAGAAAACATATATAAAGTCATACTGTAATAATGGTTTTGATAAACAAACATAATTAACAATACTTCTAAAAAAGTGTAAAAAAAATATATAAACATATATTATAGTATAATGTATTTTTTTCTAAAAATGTACGTAAGGCGTGTCCAGATTTTTTTTAATAAAATCATCAAAATGATAATATCCAAATTAACAATACTTTTTGACAAAATTTGTGTAAAATGCCTATATGCTTTTCCGGATATTTCTTATATTAAAATTATTTTTGAGGATTATTTTTTTTTATAAAAGCAATTAGTATATATAGATTTTTTTATGTAATTTAGACAGAATGTTTTGTTAAAATTATTTTTGATACAATTATTTGTAATTTTAATAATTTACCCGGACAATATTTTGTTAATATTATGTTTATAATAACTTTTAGATCATGTTAAAAGCCGAGATTTTAGCATTAAAAAGAAAAAAAAACATTATGCTGTCAATCTTAAATGAAAAGGCTACTAAAATATCTAAAATTCTAAAAAATGCAATGCTATTGACTTTTGACAAAATACAAATAAATTATAATAACTTTTTTTACCAACGCCTCTAAAATAAGTTTATAAAAATCCTTCGAGAAATAAGGGTCCAAAAATAATGCGTCTGGCAGTGGCGTACCCAGACATTTTAAAAGACCTGGGCTAGTCTGTGTTTATTTAAAAAAAGGATTAAAAACACAATTTACAAATTTCAAAACTTATCTATTATTTTTTGACGCGATCTATCTTTAATTTTTTTAATTTTAGAGTTGTTTATTAAAAAAAATATCTGCACAAAAAAAGACCCCCCTCCCCCTTCAATTCAGGCGCAACTTTTTTTCATACGGGCGCGTGCCCCCCTGCCCTCCGCTGGGTACGCCACCGACGCCTGTAGTTTCTAAACTTTGAAATTCGTATTTTCTGAATATATAAAAAACAAAGAACTAAATTTTTAATTGTAATAATTCGGATGTTATTGCGCACAAATTATATAAATTAAAGTTGCCAAAAAGCGCATATATGCGCGTTTCCGTCACCCTGGCAAAAAAAATGAGTTTGCTCATATGTGCGCAATACCGGTAATCTGGAAAAAACATCGCGCATATATGCGAAATTTTTTCTCTCTGGTTTAAGCGACATTTTCATATAAAGTTTGAGTTTGATTTACGCGTAATTTAACGGTTTTTTTATTCTGTAGAACACTTACAAATAAAAAATCCTCCAAAAAGATATAAATTTAAATAGAGTGCGAAATCAACTTTATTAACCTTTAAAGTGCATGTTTTAGAATTTCCATATTTGATAAAAAAGCTACTAAACTGTTTTCAATGCCGTGTTAATATATGAATGTTTTTAAACTTTTAAAAAAATAATAAAAGAGCTAGTCAACTTTAAACTGTATCATGCAGGGGCTCCAAAAAAAACTAAAGACACGGTCATTTATGGCCATACAATATATGGCCATAATGGGGGGGGGATCACCTATATTTTGCCATAGTTTTTATACTACAAAGTATCATGGAAAATTTAAAGATAACTAAAATTACATTTTTTAAAAAAAAAGTAATTTATAAATATATGATAAGCCACCAACAAGTAATGATATAAGGCAAAAGTAAGATTGAATGTATTTTTAAATACTAAAAAAAATTACAATATAATAAAAAAATTCTGATTTTAACAATAATGTATCATAAAAAAAATAGAATAGAAAATAACTAGTTTAATTTAAAGTTTTTTTTTCAAAATAGTGTTCATATAACATATCTACAGAGAGCGCAATATTTAATGCTGTAAGTCCTAAGAGAGGATCCATAAAAGTAATCAAGTAAACCTATAGCAAAAATCTATTCATACGAATATATATAAATTTACAGTCGATTTATTCAATATCTTTCCATTGGAATAATCGTGGAACTTCTCACGCGAATATTTATAAAATGCCAGTACCAGTAACTATATTCAAATCATTGATGCTGTAATATTAAAAAAATTTTACAAGCTATAGAAAAATAAAAATATAGTTTTTCTATGGTAATTTCACTTTTATATCTTGAAAATATTAAACCTTGATCATGAAATATATGGCTACCATAAATGGCCATTATGGGGGAACTTTTAAAATCGTGGTTCCATATTATGGCTATACCATATACGGAGCCCCTGGTATCATGCATAAATAACATTTTTTAAGAGTAATAGATACGAAGTTGCCCTCAAAAAGCCACAAGCGGTAATTTTACTTGCTCATTAAAAAAATGCACAGGTATTAACAACCCCGCACATGTAAAATAGTTCATTTTATTGCAAAATATTCATTCTATCTGAATATTGGTATAGTAAAAATCATGCGTATATAATTCATATTTCCCTAATTTTTAGACGCAATATGTTGAGCGCTAGTGCATTATATACGTTTGAATTAGATTTGGTATATAAATTTTGCCTTCAGACTGTATTAATAAAATGCTTATTACATTTCTGCCTGTTTTTGTCATTTTAAATTATTTTATAAGCAAACATGTTACCATTTTACTTTTCGAAGTAGTCATTTTCTAGATAAACTTTATAATGTTTTTAACCCTTTTAGCTATTTTTACGATATTTATCATACTTTTTAGGACAAAAATGAAAAGGAACGATATAATTGTTCATTTTTTTTGCACTGAAATAAAAAAAAGAACGGTATGAATCAGGCCCGTTCGAACAGGAATAATACAAAAAAGATTCACATAACTCTAACAAACTCTAAAATGCAAAAGAAAGGAGAATTTTATATGTGTTGACACAATATATAAATTGGTGGAATTGTAACACCATAAAATACTAAATATCCTGGGTTTTATGAAAATTTTAAGGTTTCTGTTCTAATTTTTGAATTTTACGGTTCCCATTATTTATATCGTAAACGAGAAAAATAAACTACTGCGAAGGGTTAATGAAACACAGTCGAATGAACGAATTACCGAGGATTTAAATATAAAAAGGGGCTACTTATAGAATCCATGATAGCATAAAGGGGATATGAGGAATTTGAACAAAAGAGATCATCTTATGCATATCATATTTATACACATTATCTTCATATTATTTATAATTTTGTTGCCGAATAACAACCCGAATTATAATATCGTATTAGACTTTTTGAATCTAATTGTAAAGAAGGCTATTTTTTTAATAACACTTTATATCCGACTATATTACCTACCATTGACAGAGAACAATCATTTAGTAATTATTGTGTTCGAATATGTTATTTATCATGTCACTACAATGACAGGTGGGATATTAGAAATGAGTAGTATGGTCCTTCATTATTTTAATCTAAACGGGGTTGATGCCAGTGGACATATATTTGTATTCACATACAGTTCATACTTATTCTTACGAAATATAGTGATTTACGATGGAAACGATATGAATGATTGTTGTAAATTATTAATAACTATTTATTCGGTATTAGGGGTCAGAACAATAATGTTTTACCACAAGAAAATAGAGTGCTTTGTCGGTGTTGTAATATCTTTGCTATTGTGTTCCATACATAATTTATTTGTAAAAATTTAATTCATTTGTCTTAAAAACAACCTCTATAGGTTATAGGGGCTTCATTGCCAACAGAAATAGAAAAAGAACTACAAGAAAAATAAAAAATTTAAATAAAAAATTTTTATGATTCCTTTCATGTAGCATTTGTTTAGAAGAATAATCCCCCATGTAGGTATTTATGTAAACATCAAATATAGTCGCACAATTCACTTGCCCTGCATACTAGGGTTCGGAATTTCAACTTAAAAAGACTTTAAAATTACAAAAAGTACTTGAAAACTACAAGAATAATTTGACAATTACAAAAATTACTTGAAAATGATATATTTTTTACAATGAGTATAAACTCCGACTATAATAGCACATAGCTAGGGTTTCCATTTAATGGCATTTTTGTGATATCCGATTTTTTTAATTTTCACGTCCCTATCCATTTCATTCGGTTAATAGTTATTAAAACATTTGCATAAAATCGTGTTACAATAAATTTTAATGCTTATTAAATTGTAATTTTACCTATTATTTGTTGATTTTAATTTTTTTTTTAAAAACGGTAGGTTTTACTAAGACATTTTCAATTTTTTCAGGATGGTCTATTTCGTTTTTTAATAAAAGTACAAGCGAAGAAAAAAAAACAAATCAGATTCTCTTCTTTTACAAAGATCCTGTACATTTCACAGAGATAAAATCATGCGCCTTATAATATATCCTCATAAAAAATAGAAATTGAGTCTTTAGTTAAAACTTCTGTTTCCGTAAATTCGATGAAAAGTTTTTACACTATAAATCAACAAAGCAGAAGCAAAAACTTTTATCTCTAATATATAGGTATGAAAATATGTCGTGTATCATGTAAAAAAATTTAAAGAGACAATTTTACGGACCAAAATGTGACCGAAAATCAAAAAAAGACAAAAAAATTAAGAGCCTAATAACCGTTTTTAAATAAAAAATCAATGATTTTTTTTTTGATAAACGGTAGATTATCCCTCCTCCCTATTATCAAGCCGGATTGCCATTGGGTTAATTAAAGGGGGTCGAAAATGCAATCGTAAATTTATATTTAATATCATATTAAATATTCCATAATTTATAGAGAAAGACCAAATACAAGTTAAATTTGCATCTGGTTGATAATTTTATTTTGGTAAAATTTGCTTATTAGAGGTAATCAATGGCTAGGTCAAAAGTGTAGGACTGTTTTCGAGGGATTAGGTTATATTATAGGGTTTGGGTTAGGTCTTGGAGCTTTAGTTTGAGTTTTGTGTTTTGGTAGTTAGCAGACTTATTATTTGCTATTTTACATCTGGAATGAAATCCAATTATAACTTTATGCATGTTTAAAGTCTAAAACTGTAAATTTTGGGCATATTTCAAACCCTAAATCAAAGATGGGGAGTTAAACCACCGTTGCCGTATTTTTTCAATAAGTTTTTGTTGGGAGGGCACTAGGTTCGAGGATCGGAATTCGTGGGATCGAGATTCAAATCTTATACGAATCTTTGAAGAATAATGCAGGATCTGAATCCTGGGATCAAGACTGAACAAAATTACAAATTGTCGTAATTTTGCCTTAAAGTCATATAAAAATATTAAAGACATTAGTTATCTAATAATATTTGTTCGTTTCAATTTATAAATATAATTATTGTATTTTGTATTTTGTATTTTTGTCTTTCCTTTTTTTACCTTGGGTTCATTTCTATTATGCAATCATAATTCATTTTAAAAGGGCACTTTCTCCATAAAAAAACCACCATACCAATCTTCTATCGTTTTTGCAATACGGAAGCATTAAAATACAGATTTTTACAATTTATAGGGATTCGAGATCGGATTCGAATCCTAGTAGACGATAGTCAAAAGATCCGGGATTCTTGCAAAAGATTCGAATCCGCATCCCTAGTAGGCACCCAAAACGAACCCGTCCCAAAACCCAGAGTGTGAAAAAAAACCCGTGCACATTTTTACGGTTTTTTTGTGAAATTTTATGCGTTATAGATATGTATTTGTCAATCTAAGACAAATATAAATTATAAATCGGATAACAACAACGTTTTTTTTTAAGAGCAAAGGATACCATGCACAAAATTTTAATTTGGCTTACCATAAAATAAAGAGATTATGCCAACAATAAAGCAAAAGCTTTTACAAGTGTATAGCACAGCAACAAACATTTGTTAATTTTTTTTACTAGTAGGCACGACATAAAAAAACTCATATTTTCAAAAAAAACGTGTAAGATCGGTACCCGAATGATTGCGCCCACGTTTTTCGATTTTGAGCCCTGGATTTTTTATCAGAAAAAAATTTAAATATCTCACTTTTTAATTATGAGCTCTAAAAGATATTACTTTTTGTTTATCGTGTAGGGATCACTTTTTTACTATAAATATTTTCTTTATTATACCCTTCTTTTGTCACTACTTCTGCTGACGTCGGATGATAAACAACGACTGAAAATGGTTTATAGCAGTAAAAAGTAAACAACTGCTATTTAATGGATGTAATATCTATATGGACACATAATTTAACCAAATTTCACCTATACATATTCATTGTGTTTTCGTAATCATGTTATGCATAAATTTGCAATATTTCTATTTTAATGGTTGTTTTAATCATCCTTTTATAGATCTTTTCATAGTTTTAAGTTTATATTATATGCAAAACCACAGGATAATTACATTCATTTACGATTATTTGTTGTTTTCAGACTATAAGATGGTTCGTAAGAATCAATGAATGAAAAGTTACTATTTTAATACATAAAGTAAATATGTTTTTTATTGTAAAATGTTTTATTTATTTATAAGTAAATGGTCTTTTGCTAACAATTCTTGTTAAGCACTTATTATAATTCACTTTTTATTGTTAGTTTAAATAAAAAAATTTTGCTAGATACTTAAAACTATGCATTTTACATTTCGATATAGTCAAAAAAAGAACACATATGTCTTTATTTGTTAATACATCGATAAGGTGATTGAAATGTGATTAAACTTGAATAAGAATGTATATTTGTTTATTAAAAAAATTTACACACATAAAAATATGTACTATATTTAATAATAATAAAAATACTTTTTTGTTTTATTTTACTATTACAAAATTTTAATAGATATACATCCGTATTACCTTTTTTATTGAACCGGATAAAGGTTCTGACAATTAATTCTTAACTAGACTGATATCACATTTCATACCTAGATGCAACATTTAAAAATGCTTATTTTTGTGTTTTTTGTAACTAAAAGATATATATTTATACTTGCATAATTTTTCAGAATTTATTCATAACTTTAATATAAGAAACTTAACATTTTTTTTACTTGTATGTTTAATTATGTAGTTTTTCTGTATTGAAAAAATTATAAAAATTAAAACTTTGTATTTTCTGCAGTTTATATTTTTGTTGTTATTTTAAAAATACCAATTTTAGTTCAGCATATGATCATAAATAATATTTTATTCGAAAAATATATTTATTTAACAGTTACGCTACTTTTTATAAAAAGTGGGACAATCTTCCGGTCACGGTAAGATCAATTAAAATGCACGTATCTACAAAAAAACATATCTGTACACAGAATCAGTTTTTGTTTTCTTCTTATTGTTGCAATGCTCTATATACAATTTATTTAACAATTTCATTTATGTTAGCGATAAAATTTTATTTGAACGCTTGTAAAAGAGTTTATGTGTTTAACTAAATTAGTTACCCAGTTTTCAACTGCGGTTCGTGATTATTAGTTTTCTATTACATTCTTAAAATGGTTTGAATATCGGTGAATTAACAAAAACTGACGACCCGCGTAAAGTTGTACTAATAAGACAACATAAAATCTGGTTGATTTTATTATTTTGTCTATCTCTTCTTATATATTTCGTAGAAAATTTTAATGTAACTTACCAGCTTTCTATTATCTTAATGTCATTATAGAGTCTTAAATACGCAATAGTGGTATGTCGCATTTAGATTTAAATATAAAACATCATTGGTACTAGGGCCTCCAATTTCCCGAGGATAGTTTCCCCGGGGATAATTTTGTGCGAAAAAATGAATACCCGGGGATTTTTTGTATAAATTTAAGTCATGTAAAAACAATTTTCTATATCACTATTATTTTAAATCACGCAAAATCATAATTTTTATTTTTTAATTTTTTTACGTGAAAGCATTATAAAAACAATCAAATATCAAAAAATCATCACCCATTTAAAAAACCATTTTTTGCGTAAGTTCACACGTGATTAGTACTAGAAAGCATGTTTCATGTTGTTTGAACGAACATTTTATATGTCATATATTAAATTATGGATGTATTTTACTTTTAGCATTAACATATATAAAATAGCCGTTTTACTCCTGAAACACGCATATGCTGAACCTGCTGTTTATATGCTTATAAAAAATATATTTAAGCGTTTTTTTTCGTATAATTTTTGTTATAAACTTACTTATGCTTAAATAAATCTAAATATAAACGCGCAAGTAAAGATCTGGGTTTTTTTAATCAAAAGTCAGGATACATATGATAACCATTTTTACTCATATTTTTAGCTTTTATCTTATTTTCTGTTATCATATAACCTAAAAAGACATAATTCTTGTTTTTTACTTGAATATAAAATTTCAAAGGATGTAGCAATCTAAAGTGTAATTTTATTGTTACTTTAACAGCATATATACAAAATCTTATACACGAATCAACACAAATCAATTAAAAACAAGCTACGAATTTTTCATACTTGATAATATACCAAACCCTAATATTTTGCAAGTAAAAAAACTGCCTACTGATTAAAGTTTTATTCATACTCATAAAGGTAATATAAATGTTCTTTTTTACTTTTTTTGTATTTTATAACAAAAAAATTCAATGCCATTTTATTTTTTTCACATCGTTACATAATGTTTTTAAGTAGATATTGGTATTACCAAAAAAAATAAACGCAATTTAATTCATCTACAGCATTATTCGGCAGCTTTTTAATGTAAACTGAGATGATTACGTAAAACACAAAATGTTGCAAAATATGCGACATTAAATTATATGACAAAAATAATGGCACTTAATTATCTTGTAAAATAATATCAGTTGGAAAGTTGATTTTAACATTCATCTAGATGTTTTGTTTGTACTTTACACAAAAACCTGCGATAAATAATAAAATTGCATGAAAAAACGAAAATTATAGATTGTAATATATTGTAGCCTTTTTTATGTAATAAAATATTTACGCAAACACGAATTAAAGTGTGTTTTTTACATAAAAACAACAGTTTAAATGTTCATACAATAAATAAATGCAACTATTTTATATATTAGACTAACAGTTTTTTTTGTCGCAAAAATCATAATAAAAGAAATAGCAGATATTGTTCTCATGCAACAAAATACATATATAACTATTATAAAATACTATTACAAAATGTTTTTTCGCAGATAAGATCAATTGAAACCTTATAAAAAATGCGAATTCCCATTTAATCAGTAAAGAATACATAAAAATAAAAGCCCTATTTAACATTTTTTTATTTTTTATATGCCAAATTGGTTTTTTAAGCAAACTACCTATTTTAACGATGCAAAAAAAAATAAAAATAAAATTTTGTAATTGCATTTTCTTATTTTAACAAAACCTAAAGTAAATGTTTTTAACTTAGTTACAAACACTCTACATTATTTCACGCTTTATGAAAAAAAATAATCGCTTTTTGACAAGATTGTACGATGGACACTATTTAAAAAAATAATTATAATTGAAACATCTTTTTGTTACAAGATATATTGATAGACATGCATTATCTACATTAAAACATCAACTGTTTATGCAATTGTAAACATTTTTTTATCTTGGCAAACCGCGGGTAACCCGCAATAAAACCCGTGGTAAAAAATCATCCTTTTTTTTTGTAAAATACCAGGGTACCCGGGGATTGAGCCCTAATTAAGACTTTTTATTGCCACCAAACACATTTTTTTGTAGCAATCAACCATGTTCTTACTCCACTAAGAAATATGTTGTGCTGTTGTAGCTTACATTTACGAGGTAATAAATTTATACTTGTTTATTTTAGTTTTGTTTGTTGCAGAAAAACGCTTGTGCAGGTGCAGTTTTTACACGCACAGGATTTTTAGTTTGTAGTATAAAAAACAAAGATTAAGTTAAAATAACACATGTAAAATCTTTTATTTTTTAAAACTGATCCCATTTGTAGTATATTGCAAGAGTACATGTTAATACGCGTATTGAATTGTTTTTAGTCATTACAAATGCACGTGTTAGAGAAAAAATGTATGAAACAAAAAACAACAGTTTAGTAACCATGTTTAATTTTTTCAAAATGAACACCTGTTTAGCTGGTTTTTTATATCGATAGTTTAATTGCTTTGTCAAAAACTTATTTCCTTTCTAAAAAAAACTACAAATTGGGGTTAAAAACCCTAAAACTTTTTATAGTACAAAATGGTGTAAAAAATCAAAGCAACAGAAAAAAACCAATACGACCCAAGCTGTTGTAATATAAAATCTCATACCACGACAAAAACAATCAAATGTGTCTTGTTATCCTTTATCTAACCAATTTTTTTATAGGAAGTGTATTTTTGTATGTTTTTATGCATTAGTATAAACAACATATAAAAATCACATTTTAATTCATTAATCATTTTTTACTAAGTTATGCAAAAAACTTGGTGCTTTAAAACTTAACAGTTAAGATTACGTCATCGTCTTTCCCAAACTATTTTTAAATTTTACAAAAACAATATATTTGTAAAAAAAAAACTTTAGATTTAAAATTTTATTTTATCTCATAAAATTTGACGATTGCAAGAATTTGACATTTATTCTACATAAGCGATAGATGCAAGATATTTTTGTGCAACTTAAATGTTTAATTTAATAAAAAGGTTTAAAGTTTCTATTCAAAGAGAAGAAGTCAGTTTTTATTAATCTTAAAAAGTCTTTTTCCAAAAAAGTAAACAAGACAGTACAAGTTTTTTGTTGCTATAAAGAAAATCATATTTTTATTCACAAAACTTTCTATAATATATGTCTTTTGCTACGATTTTATTTTTATTTGTACAAATTTTACGTTTTGTCACAGATAAATATACTTTTGCGCTTTTTTATCTCCAATTAAACACATCATATGAGGCTTATATGTGCTTGTTGCGTTTTATTATAGAGAAAATTAAGATTTTAAAATACATACGTAAAAAAAAATCAACAACACAAATCAGTATATAGAAAATTTGCGAAAACAGTTTTTAGAGCCTTTTGCGGCAAAAACATTACTACGGAATTCAAAAACTTGCATATGTAAAATCCTGTAAGTTATATAATGTTCTCAAAAAAGTTCGATAACCAAGTTATACATTTTGTTTAAAACTAAAAGAAAACTTACATGAAAAATCATTATTTTGGTTCAAATAACGTTTTTTCCTACCAAAAAAACAACTACATACCTATATAATGGAATTTAAAAGAACATACTCATTATTTTTTATTGCAAAAAGAACGTACACACATTTTTTGGATAATATATATTGCTTAAAGAACATCAACATGTTGTAAAAAGGTCAATCAGCAAACAATCTTGTAGTTTTACCGTACTGCGTGGACGCAGTTACGTTTTTATGATAGTTGTAATATATGAAAAAAAACAAAATTAGACCGAAACCGAAATAAAAAAAGTGTCGTTACTGTTTTTTTGTAGCAAAACAAATGCATTTTTTTATTTTCTTACTAGGTAATTTTTTTAAAAAGTAAATTTATGTATCTTCAACAAATTTAGAAAGTTTATTGCCATTTTAGTTACAAAATATCTAGTATACTGGTCGTCTGTAAAAAGAAATAGTATATGTGACATTCAGGTCTTAATTTTATGTTGCCAGTTTATTGTATTAAAGAAATTTCCAAGTGCTTTTAGAAAAAACTGTACCAATTATATTTTTTTAGTAAAAATTTGTCGGATTTTGTAAAACACTTTTAAAGCAGCGCATGTTTCAAAATAAGCACTGCAGACAAAAGCCACGTTGATGCACTGAGCATTATTTAAAGGTTAAAAAATGGCAAACCATATTGCAACTTACCTGACAGCCCTTATGCAAGGTTTACAAAATACGTAGGCGTAATGTTACCTCAGGTCTATATAAATTCATTTTTTATAACGTTTTTTTTGGTCTTTTTTTAATTTTTGTTTTTTATGGTTCGCACTATCAGTCGCGTAATTGATTTATACTGTTTTGTATGCATAAAAATTAAAAAATTAGTTTTGCATGGTTTCCGGGCTATTTTGTGTCCATAATCGCAAATAAACTTTTCAAAATTTCAATCATACAAAGTATTAAATATTGCGAAAAAAACAACTATGAATACGATCTAATGCAAATTAAGAGTGTGAATTATTATTTTTTTGACGTTTATTACTTTATTTAAATAACGGTATAACGATGTGTTATTACTGCTTTAATAGTTTTATTTTTATTTTTATTTTTATTTATGAATATCTCATTTTTAATCATTGGAACATGCAGACGATGAAGATTCCAAAATACCGTTTTACAATAAAAGTACAGCTGCTTTATTAAGTGAGCTCGAAAAAAACGATAAGAGCAAATATGGAGTTTATTTTAGATTGTTTGATGCCTGTGTAACCTTTTTAAAAAACTTGCAATCGAGCAATACTATCATACAAATCTGCAACAAATCAACTATTTTTTATTTGTCTGCCACGTATATTTAATGCATTTTTGTGGTAAAATTTAACCATAGAAGTAAAGTTATATTTTTAAGCTATGTCGTACTATTGCTCGCATCAGATAACTCAGGTCATGTAGGAGTATGTATTTTTGCGAGAGATCTACTTATGGATGTCTAAGCATATTTTTTTTTCATTTATTGCTATTAAATCAAAAAATGAATTTAAAACAATGTTATTTAAGTATTGCGAACAACATCATCAATTACAACAATACTGCCAAAAATAACAATACACAGAGTACAAAAGAAGTTCTATCTGTTTTGATTATTTTTGACCAGTAAATCTAAGGCTATCTCATCAGGTTATCATAAAAAAATAATTAAGTGCAGTTAATCATGAATATAAGTCCTCGCCGTTGCGAGAAAAAATACAAAAATAGAAAAAAAACGTGAAGAAAATTCCGTCTATTTGTATACCCCTTGCTTACTAATAAGATTAAAAGGTATAATAACGTAATTCATTTGTAAAATTCCTTACTTTATTTATTTACCCTGGCTTACTTTTACGAATATACGGTCTTGTAAAACACATAAGTTATGTTATTTTAGCGCCATATGATACCTGGTATATTACAAAATTGTATTTAAACCTTACATTAATAAGTTAAATGCACTACTTAAAAATATAGATAGGAGTGTACTAATAATATCAGGGATAGTCTACATTTACAAGAATCAAGATGTAAAATCAGTATCGTTGGTTGTGTGGCGTTTTTGAGCTTCATCGTAGCTTTATTTGTGTTAAACTTACAATAAATTATATTATGCTATACTTTTGCATATATTTTAACCCATTGTATTTCACTACGGCGTTATGAACAGTGTTTGTATGCCAGAACTATTCATATAATGTTTTAAATGGTTGGATGCAATGTAAATGACTATCACCGGCAATGGCATAGCCAGAATTATTTTTACCAGGGCTACTCAGTGTTTTTCACGAAAAATTGCGTGGAAACAACAATAAGTACGTAAAAGAGTTTAACTTTTTTTTAGAAAAATTTTATGATGAAAATTTTTTTTTTAGCTGTTTTTATTAAAAATATGTCTGCTCAATAAGAAATCCCATTTGCATTTTAGCGCAACTTGCTTTCTAGAGGAGAGCTTTAACCCCCCCCCCCCCCCCTCTCCCGCCCATCTTACGCCACTGATCATCGGTGTTTATTAAACTCGTTGATGGTTGCAATGTAGTCCACTTTTTTTTAGTAAAAAAATATATTACGGGCATTTTCAATTTTTTTACCTATAGGGTTTTTATCTAACGGCAAAACACCTTTTAAAAAGAGTA
>JAQFYM010001953.1:0-27280 GCA_034694785.1 Agrenia bidenticulata | reverse complement strand
GTACTAAATCCATTCAGAACCCCTTTGTTTTTATTCAGTCGATGAATATCTCCGTATCGGTGGAATGCTATAAATTCTTCGGATAAAATCGCACAGGTATTTCTCCATCCTAATGATGGGACTGTAAGTCCTCTAGAACTCAAAGCGAGAACCCAGCTTAAATCGCAAGTTTTATCATCAATGATTTTTTCATTCATGAAATATTACTCATGCAAAAGTTTTAATTTTATGAATGAAAAAGTTGCTACGGAGATTCTTACTACGAGTTGGCGGCAGGTCTGCCGCCAATAATTCGAAAAGTTGTTATTTGATTTTGAAATAGGCTGATGGCGGAACCTGTTAAGAGCGCAACAGCGCGATCACTAACGTTGTCAAGGAATCTTGGTTCAGAAATCTTGGTATAAATTATTCTTGACACATTGTGAATTTTAAATTCTAATAAAAAATAGCAGTTCGGAATTCAGATCTACAATATGTCTGGCAGAAATACCCACCCTCTCATCGACGGCGGAGACGTTTTTTTGGGAATTTTTCCTTACGACTCGGAATACATGATCAAGTTTACAGATAAATGGATAACATGGATAGTGTGCGGATCGATCCTAATTGCTGTCCCCTGTCTGCTGTTTGGGCAGTTCGAGATCGCTAGAACTGTTTTCCAATGCACCAAATTCTTATCTGTTTGGAGTGTGGGATCCTTATTAATCGATATTTGTCTGTCTATCTACAGCACATTTGAAAATATTCTATCAAGTATTGTTCCATCAACGAATGGACCTATTGGTATTGTCCCTAACTCGCAAGCATCTGATCAGAATCTAAATTCTACACAATTGAGTCCTAGCAACCCTAGCTCTGCAAGTGTAGATCCAACCCCCGACAGTCTCCCCCCAAATATTAAAGCCGAAACGTATTCAAGAAATCTTGGACCTCAGAATAACAATGTGATAGCCGATACGTCAGTGAACGCTATTTTGGCTGAATCATCATCCCAAGGAGTGAGCAATCCATGTCGACCATCTAAAATAACTTCACTGCGTAAAAAGCAAAAGTTGATAGGATTGTCCCTTAATTCTCTTAAGGAGGATTGTACTCGAACAAATGATTCCGAAAAATACTCCAACCTGCCAACAACTGATAAAACTCCAGCAACTTCTCGTGTTTCACCACCTCCCACTTCTACTGATACATCTATTCCAAATGCAACAAGTGATTACTTTACGTTAATTTACTGAATACTAATTTAGCAAATTCAGGTTCGCTGTTCATTAATTTAAATAATGACTATCATTTATTAGGAGCTGACGCTGAAGATAAGTTCAGACTGATTACTACTCCAAATTCTAAAATAGATCGAAACATAAGGCAACGACGGGTCAAGAAATGACGCTTTCTACAGCCGATAGGAACAGATCACAAGAACTGAGTTTGACATAATTAAGGGTGCATGCGGATTTGAAAAAAAAGAATAAGACAAGACACTGAAGAATCTCAATGCGAGCTAACAATCTCAATGTTTAAAGGTCAACAACTTTTATCTGCATCATGGATTTCTAATGATGAAATATGGTTACTAACTTAAGCAAGAATGTTGCATGAAAAATAAAACATCATGTAACGAAACGAGGAAATTATTTTACTGTTCAGGAACATTATCTAAGTCTTCTGTACGTTCGGGAACTTCACTAATTGAATCCGTTGTTTTCAATTGCTCATTCCACATGCTTGCGTATACTCCATTCTGAACGAGAAGTTCTTCATGTCTACAATATAATTATGGCATAATGAATAAATTTGACTGAATTCAATTGAAATAAATAACAAATTCGAAATTAGATTGACACTCACGTTCCTCCTTCAACTATGCTTCCATCTTTCAACACTAGAATTTGATCACAATTTACGATAGTTGACAGTCTATGAGCAACAATGACCGATGTTCTGTCGGCACACAAGTGTTGCAAAGAAGATTGAATCTGTCGCTCAGTATGGGTATCCAAGGCACTGGTAGCCTCGTCAAGTAATATTACCGCTGGACTTTTCAATATTGTTCGAGCAATCGCTACTCTTTGTTTTTCTCCACCGCTTAATTTCAATCCTCTTTCCCCGACCTACAAAAGTAAATCAAAGTTAATACTGATAGGTAACAGCGGGTGAGTATATATTATACGCATATACCTTCGTGTCATATCTATCAGGAAAAGTCATTATTTTATCATGAATGCAGGCGCCTTGAGCAGCCTCAAATACTTGCTCATCTTCGGCACCGATCCTCCCATAAAGGATGTTATATCTAAAATGTTAAAAATGAAATTTCATTACATTTCATACTTAAATTTTTCAAAATTGGGAGAAGCAAAACTAAATACTAATACTTTAAGGTATCATTGAATAGAACAGTATCCTGTGGGACAACTCCTACAGCTTTCCGTAATGAACGCTGGTTTACTAGCTTTATATTCTGCCCATCAATAAAAATGTCTCCTGAAGATGGATCGTAAAACCGAAAAAGCAAACGAATTATAGATGTCTTTCCTCCTCCTGATGGTCCAACCTTTTTTAAAGAAAATTTGAATGAGAACTGTTAAATTAAATAAGATTAATTAAGTACTTTTAATTTTTTTCATTATGAACTCCAAACTTTCAATATTATGTTTCAAAGTTTCAGAATGACTATGAGTTTTTAAAATCATGGATATGTGGCAAACCATATGCTTAAAAGGACAAAAACTTACCAGAGCCACAGATTTTCCAGCAGGAACAACGAATGAAATGTTGTTTAGTACAGATCTCTCCGGTAAATATCGGAAGCATACATTGCGGAACTCTAGAACACCACTTTTTACCATCAAATCTTTTGCTCCTGGAGCGTCTATGACCTCAGCGTCCTCTTTAAATAAATCAAGCATATTCTCCATATCGATAAAGCACTTCTGCAGCATTCTAAATTTAAATTTTAAAATCACGGATTTACAGAATGTCCATACTTAATCACAGAATTTTTCTTTTGGTACAAGTATTTACCTATAGTATGTTCCAAAGTAATTTAGAGGGGCATACAGTTGCATCAGGTAAGCTGTAAACAGGACGTAGTCACCCACCGTTAACCCTTCATGGTTAACGACCATTTTGACACAAAGCAGCGATCCAGCGAGCAATCCAACATTAATAATCATCAGTTGTACCAAATTTAAAAATCCAACCGAGGCTGTCACTTTCCACTCTTCTTTTTGGTACTTAACTATTGAAGAAGCATATCTATCTGTTTCGTATTTTTCATTCGCATAGTATTTCACAGTTTCGAAGTTTAGAAGCGAATCAACTGCCTGCTGACGCTGTTCATTATCAGCCTGATTCATTGATCTTCGGAATTTCGTCCTCCATTCCGTCACAGTAAAGGTACAGATAAGATATATCACCATTGTGAGGAACACGATTAACCCAAACCAGCCATTAAAAAACCATGAAAAATATACTATGGCTATGATGATATCAGCAACTGTTGGAAAAATGCTGAATAATAGATAGTTGAGAATACTGTTGATACTATCAGTTCCTCTGTCCATCGCTCGAAGCACCTCACCAGTTTTTCGTTGAAGATGCCATCTTAGACTAAGTGCATGAAGATGTTCGAAAAAGTGCACCTAAATTATTTAGACCAGAATTTTATGCAAATTACTTTTTAAGTAATAAAAATGTTTCTTCTCTACCTGCACTTCCCGAGTAGTAAATTGTTCCACGCTTATCCACAAAAGACTTCTTATGTTATTTAGTAACCCTGTGCCGCCCATTCCTCCTCCTTGTACAAGTTTGAGACCCACATAGATCAGGATGAAATCCCATCTGAAAACTAACCCCATCGATCCTGCGTTGACAGCAAAGTTCTGCCACTGTGTCTGCGTTTCAAATGTAGTATTTGTGACAATGGTCATACTATCCACTAAAAAAAAGGAATGTCAGGTTCGATTTAGAGCTTGCTAATTTTCTAATACTATCAATTAAATTCCTAACATTAAATTGAATTACTAACCGATTTTCTTGCTGTATAAAGGTACATAAATATTCGTCAGCCTTCCCAAAATCAATAGTCCAACCGACAGGACAACATGAAGCTGGAGTTTAATGCTTTTACTTGGCCACATGAAAGGGGCTAACATTTTGATCTTGCTCCATAGATTTCGAAATGGTGATCCTTGACTAGAGCTTGTATTAGGTTCATCCCCTTCATCACCGTCTGGATGAAGGCGAGTAAAACTTTCGCTGTTTCGAACTGAAGGAATACCTGGAGCTTTAAGTCCCAGAAAAAATATGCTACCAGTGACGACATAACGTGCAATGAACATGGAGAACAAAACAATATCGTTGAACGTCTTCAGTTGAAAAAACCAGCCAGGATCTTTGATACTTAGGAACATCAAGTTTTCTAATGCAAATACTCCAGTCCAGAATATAAGTAAGATTATTCCATGTCCTCTTGACGGAGGGGTAGGGAGCATATACTTTCTCTCCCACAATATCAGAATACAAACCATTGGCCAGACGATCACGGCTTGTAATATGGATAATATCATGTAACCATACATAATCCCTGGTTTAAGGACTAACAAGTTGACAAAAAGGATCATCAGTGATATGATAGGCACCATTCCATTCAGTATCATCTGGAAGTGAAAATAATCAACAGCTGCTAGTACCACTAAAAATAACAAATCAATATGGCATAAACAGTTAAGCAAACAATGTAGGTATACCTGTAGTCCAAACAGTTGAGAAAATGGTAGCGCATAATGCTGTACTGGTGTAGCATACTTTCTGTAAAATAGTATCTGAATTGTTCCGAAAGTTAAGATGAACCCAAGAGTCGCGGACGACATAACAGTTTCGGTCAGACATTGTGAAACCCCTCTGTTGTCCCAAAACCGAGGGATCAGGGTTTCATTAGGAGGACAGAAATTTTCGAGACTAAACTTCATTTTTTCTTGGCTTCTTTTCTTGGCCGAATTGAAACCTTAATCTTGAATTAATTTAGAAAATTACTGTTGGCTTAAGTTCTGTATAGTTTCGACGACTTGGAATTCGATGTTGACTGCAAACTTGAATCACGTCAAGACACACGATTTAGATGTAGGAGAGGATGTGGCAAGTGCAAGTTCACTAAAAAAATTTAAAAAAACAATTACAAATCAATTATTGTTTGCATACCTAATATCCTACTACACGATAGGAATCGGAAGTGAATGAAAACTAAAGGCGGATGATAACTCATGAATAAAGTATGAACATTTCAAACAACTAGAGATAACCATTATTTATCAAGTCTTCTGGTTTCCATATTATATTTTTGGCCCAATTTGAAAATGAAATCTCAAAAAAACATAACAAGACGGGAGTCCTCGATTGGATCGCTAAGTATTACTATTCCGTCTATTCCAGTCAATTTTTAAGAACCAACAAACCAAGTTTTAATTCTCTTGACTCAATGAAAGTCAATGATACACATTCAATGCACAATTTGATAAATGAAAATCCAGTGAGTGAACAATTAAAATCATTTCATATTTGAGTTAATGTCGCTCCTACTACTACTTTCACACTTTTCTCAGACACAACTTTCACCAAGACTTTCTCCCAGACAGAAGATCCTATATCACATTGCTTGCTGAAGCTCAATTAACGTCTAAAATCAAACCATAAATTTGCCGTTGACCTTGACTCAATTGTCAGACTCTCGATGAAAGCAAAGCTTGTGACTTGAATATATTTTAAGCTAGGAAACTAAGCCTCCCCTTTGGCCTGGTCACCGGTTCATCGCTGGATCAGGAAAAACCCAGTAAGATAAAAAATACTATGAAACATAATATTACAAGATAATAAAAAAACGCTACTCACCATGTCGAACGTAGATCAAATCAGTTACACGCTATGACTAACAATCGCTTATGTAACGATATCTTGACAGCTCATTGTACCTTGACTCATGACTCACTAAATACTAATGGTTCAAATTTAGAATTTATTACGAGCTTTTGTTAGAGTTGCACAGCCTTTCGGAGATCTAGCTGTAGTCAGTAATTCGATTTTGAGAGACTCGTATATAATTAGGCAGATTCGTAGGAATTAAGATATGATTTAGATTTTAGATAAAAATATTTAATACGCTAACAAAAAAGGTAAAAGTTTCAATGATTTCTGAGAAATGACGAACGGAATGAACAGGCAAATGTTGAAACAGGCGCTCTTTTCCGAGTGGACTCTCCAGTCACAAGTGCAATTTTGGAAACCTGCCGTGGTATCATTATACGAGTTTCTGGAACTTCATTACTACTTACTACCAAAATTATGCATCTTGGAAGCTTTCTCCAGTCAATAATATGCTTTCCCCATTATAATTAATTAACATCCTCAACCTCAAAGTTGAGATTAAAGAAATAGTAACGCAAGGCTTGATTGTTTAAAATTTATTTTATTATAAATTAGGGTCACAATATTCGGCAAGTTAATTAGATGGGGTTGGAATAATATAACTTTTATATTTAATTTATGTTTAGATGTACAATATATTTGCAAGTCTATTTTCTATGAAAAAGATTGTTGAAAAGGCTATTTGATGTCACGTAATATTTAGGTGCTATTATGGAAGTTGTTAGGGTGTTGACAGCATTTCTCTAATTTGTTGTATGCTGGGTCGATTTTCAGGGAGATTGTTCCAACAAGATAGCATAAGTTTGTACAGCCTATCTTTGGCTGAATCTTGTAAGTAGTGAAAGTCTGGGGGTTCTAAAATATACGTCTTGGAGGTTATCACTCTCTGAATAACATCCTCATCAGTCAAAGAACTGTAGGGTAGTTTCCCGAATTGAAATAGTTCCCAGAGAACAATCCCAAAAGACCATATGTTAGCCTTACTAGTAATCTGTTTTGAAAAATCCAGAAGAAAGATTTTTTTTATTCATTCGAACTAAGGCAATGTATTCTTTTTTCCACGACCATGAAAAAATACCTTGATGTTTTGAAAGGTGTCATCGATGAAAGATAACGTCTCCGGAGCTGCCCATCTTATAGGGATTGCATGGTTTCCAATGACATGGTAATCCTTGCTAAACTGCTGAGTAGAAAGTCCATAGTCTCCAATAACTATCTTACCAGCGGCACTAGCTACTAGACAGTTACGAACTGTCGATAAATTATTGAATAAACGGTATTTGATTAGAGATAATTATTCTTCCGGCTCATGTTTGATGATTTAGTTTAGTAAGTATAAAATGCATATTTATACTTGCAAGATCTTCGTGAATAAACCCCGCATCAAACATCCATTCCAACCCCTTCACGATGTCTGAAAATGAAAAAGATTCTCTAGAATTATTTTTTAACTTGAGTACATAATTAAATTAGCCTTTTTAGGAATACCTATAGCCATTCTTATTATTTTTCCTTGGTGTAACATATCCGAATCTTCGCCACATCTTTGTTTCCCAATCAAATAAGACTTGAGGTCACCCAATGGCCAGTACTCCAAGATGACAATGTACGGAGAGGATTCCACAGAGAAGCCTAACAACTTCAATACGTTTGCACTACTAGAATCTCTATATGAGCGGCATTCATTAAGAAAGCGCATTTGTTCTTGGTCACTAGCATCATCTCGCATCTGCTTAACTACAACCCGCTTGATTTTGGGAATCGTTACTATGTTCTTGGCTTCCGCTTCGATGACTCGTCCAAACCAGCCCTTGCCAATGATTTTTTGATATTCCAAGTCCAGCCTGGGAAAGCTTTGGTAGGGATGGTCTATTAAAAAGAGTAGAAATTATTATCGTCAACTGAAAGTGGAAGTTGGGTATAAATGCGTACTGAATATAAATATGATAGTCAAGTCGATCAATAGCATATTCCAAAATTTCGAGTACATTAAAGCTGGTAAAAATTTACCGCGTTCCATTCAGTCGTAACTTAATTTGTAAACATAAAATACTCACGGAACCAATCGTTCGAATAAACATTGGCCTCATCTGAAGAACGTACAATTCCTGGGGCCCTTGTTCTTCTTAATTCAAAACTTTGTCGGGGATCGATATCTAAATCTGATAAAGATGGTAGTGGTTCAATGACCACAGATTCTCGATGTCGTCTAGACCATCCCAACCTTGAAGCGTCTAGTTGCTCAAGCGTCGGATTATTCCTCTCACCTTCCCAAGTAGCGTCTGGAACATGATGGATTTTACCTCTCCAGCAGCGGTTCCATACCTTTTCAAAATTATGCATGAATTAGACAAAACTTTTGATAATAATTAATAACTTTGTTTTGAACAGTAAGTTTAATTTAGTGTTAGAACACATTCGCTTACCCTTTTCCACCAGGCCCATGTGCACCCAACTACAACTAGGATGAGGCAGCAAATTGCACACAACGAAATTAAAATGGCTGTAAGACTTCCAGTGCCTGAATTTTCTGAAAGTTACAAAATCGGTTAACAGAAAACTACGAAATACCTAACTAGATGCAGATACGCATATTAGTTGACTTCATTTTCAACAAGTGACAGTTACGTTTTACGTTACTTTACAAGGGTATTTGATTGCAAACGATTTTGAAGATTGTTCAGATTTTCGTGGAAACTTGAAATAACCTTAATTTAGTGGTTGGCATTTATTTATATTCTAACTGACAAACCCTCTTCTGCCAATAAAAATCAAGTTGGGACTTACACCAGCTCGGATTTTCTGTGGTTATTCGACTTATATTTTGAGGAACTTTTAGCTTGATAATATTTACAAAGTATGTATGAATGGAATGGGCAGTTTTACCTGTTGATTCTGAAGAGGAGGTCATGCTGTCCTTAATAAACCGATTTAAAAAAAATTAACAAGTTCAAAAATGATCCAACACTGTATTTGAAATGATAAAAAGTTATTATGAATGATATTATAAATAATTTTAAAAGATTATTTCAGGACTTGATTGTGAAAAATGAATTATACTGGGACATCATTTTAATAACAAATTACCTCCTTTATTCTTTATTTTCACAAAAATGTACGTGGTATAGATATTTTAATTTCATGGGGTATTTTATCCACCCAAAACAGTGCGTGCAGTTATCCACCACAGTAAAAGAAGATAATGATTTTGTGCAAAAATCACAGGTCTGCAAAAACAATCCTTTATCTTTTATCAACACATTCATTTTATCATACATCAAACCAATCAGCAAACAGGTAACTCTTGGTTGACTCGGTTCTTACAATATATCTACTATCTAGTAGCAGGTCCAATTTTCAGCTCAAAATGAACCTTGGAGTATAATAATGTATAAACTGATATCATATTGCCTATTTGTAAAAGTATAATAAATACATAATTATACCGTATTAAAATTATTCGTCACTTTGTAAGGATCGTTTTAAAATTGAAAGTTGTATGCGTTATTTTATTTAGTGAATATTAATTTCAAGTCAAGCAATAATGGTCGAACTATTGAGAAGAGAATTGCAGTCGATGGATGATTCATGCATTATGAAAATCGTTGTTGAACCAGGTGACTAATTGTCATTTGCACAAAGCCATTAATTGGCTTATCATAATGATTAATGCAATAAATATGTAAATACAAATCTAATGTGAAGGATTTTTATTACTAATGCGACTGCGAGTTCTGAAGTTATTAATTAATTGTTTGCACTCTTCGTAGATTTTCTAGCGAATAATTCTTGATTCCGGAAGGCCATTGGATCCAAGTCTTTTAGGATATCGCGTCTCCTTGAATGTAGAAATGGGGAAGTTTTGCCGAAGAGATAAGCATTTCTCCCGATCAACGAACAGGGCCACCTCCTTCATTTTGATATCTTGCTCTAGTGCTCCTTTGGTACGCATTAGTTGGGACATTGCGGCTTCAAGTTCTTGAAGTTTTCCATTCAATAAATCGATTGCTTGTTTTAAAGCGTAGATCTCTTTGTACAGGGTCATCATTGCTTTATCCCGACAAAGCTCAATCCCTGGTCGCTGTTTCCGCTTATCAAGTCGAGCTTGTGCGAGCTATACATTGATCATTTGCTAAAGAACTAATGGACACATTTTCCTTTTATAAAGATAAAATTATTACCTTCAATAATGGAAGCTTTTCATCTAAAGCTTTGCGAACATGGTTGATCTGTCGATTTAAACTTTCTATGTCGTGTTTGATCTTTAGCAATTGCTTTGCCAGTTGCTGTTTTGCAGTGAATATCTCCGAAATACGGGTATTAAAGCTTGCATTGGTTTCATACCAAACGTTGAAGCTCTCATCAGCGCAACCAATCATGGATCGAGTAACCTCCGTGTATAGAATTTGAGATGTATTCCTCTCTTCTTGAGATCTTTTTATAATGGTTTGACTGTTTTGAACCCATGTTGTTGGAGAGCTTGTACTATTTTCAATATTTTCGTTTATAAAATTATACCAAAAACTTAGGCTTGTATTTTGACTTGAACAAAAATAAAATCCATACGTCATTAGCCCTTCCGGAACATCTATGCCACCAATCTCATATGACAGCTTGCTTAAGACTTTGACACACTCGTCAGTCTTTCTAGCATCTTCTTTATTGCGAATATCCATCTCAATCTCATGTCTTGCTGCCCTAAGGCGTGTCAACTGAATGTTTATCCGATCCATTTCTCCAATAAGCTTTTCCATATCTCTCCTCAGGGTTTCAATCTAATGTAATGTAAGAACATATATGAAGATATGGGATTATTTTAATATTCTTTGAAAATCTTCCACAACCTCCTTGAGAAGGGATTCTTCGACAGAGTCATGGACCAACTCAGCCCCTTGACGGCCTTCTCTTGATAACATATTTTCTTGTGCTATTTCCAGCGGCGTCTCAATATTCTATTGGAATATAACTCCATTAAGTTTCTGTAATTAGCTCATGATACTGTCAAAATATTATTGCATGCATGAAAATTATACCTTTATCATCATTTCGAGTCGTTCTTTGAGTTCCAATAGCTCATGAGTTTGGTTAATGTTAAATCTGAGCTCATCTCTTTCATTGCTGAGCCAAGTGTCAATATCCCGAAGTCGATCGTCGAGATCTTTATTGGTGTCTGTGAAACGTCGGACTTGTTCCTTTTCTGCTTCCTCGACTAAACCTCTGGCTTCTGCTTCCATCATTGTACAAGTATTGTGTGCATACGCTGCACCAGAAGTCAGTTGATGATTATTGATCCTCCATTCGTCCGGAGACACTCTATATGGGCCAAGAGAGGATATTTTTATTGTCAAATGTCTCCGGTTACTAGGACTACATTTTGAGTTTTATGAAAGCTCAGCTATATCGAAATTCAGACCCTATGCTAACTATCAATTTGATATGATCTTTGTTGTCTTTGTGCTAAAGAAAGGCTCGCTCTCTCCTCTCTCTCTCTTTTATTATTTTTTCTTCTTAGAAGACGAAAGAAAACAAAGTTGATAAACTCGCTAACCATGTGATATTATCAAGGGAACTGAAATAGTCAGCCTCCTTCAACCAAAAATAGACATAAAAATATACGAAAATAAAGAGACACACAGCAGGCTTACATTTTAGAAACAAAAACTTCACTTACTTCACTCCTGGAAAGGTGTAAGTGCGTTGTGCATGAGCAGCACAAATGTTAGATGCTTTCACCAAATCAGGAAACCTTTCTACGGTCGGTAAATCATAAATATCTGTAACACTTCCTGCCCGGTAGGTTATCCCTTTGCCCGTGCTTTAAGAATTTCAAACATACAATTACAATTCACATGAAAAATATACAGACAGATATAGACTCAGTTGATGTCTTGAGGGGAGAGATTTTACGAGGCTTTTAATGGCGAATATCTTACTAGAACGACGTATCATTCAAGACATCGTGAGCTGGGGTAACTCGCCACGGAAGTATCTTCTTCAGGGCATGACCCCTTACAGATGTCAATTCAGCTTCCGGAATATTATAATTAGCACCAATTCTGTTCCATAAATTACATCCATGATCATGGGCGTGAACACCACATGAATGCACTCGAGGAATGGCAACCTTTAATAAAATGACACCATAATATAGTCATAGTCCTCATAAAACATTTATCTCATAGTAAACAATGAAACTCTTAGTTTTCTTACCCCTTGTGTAGCAGGAAGCACAGGGGAGGGATAAAAATATCTGTACTGGTACTTTAACGGAGTTGGATAATAATCACTGTACCGCGGATACCTGTGCATCTCCTAACCCTTTGTGTAAACAACACAAGTGGGCAAATATTATATTTGATTGGGAGTAGTACGAGTATTCAACACAAACATCTTAGGAAAGAATTTCCGACCTCTTTATTGACTCAACCACTTCTTCCAGACTCTTTGGAATAGCTTCAACTCAATGCGTCAACCAAGGGAGGAAATAATTCAAAGGTGCAGCAGTGGTAGCAACCTGTGTACGAGTACTTGACAGTTGACACACTTTCATGAATCTTTCCATACGAATCTAAAGAGTTTGGTCAATACCTACACACACATATATGCGTATAGCTGGAATAGAAGACTCAGAAATACCACAAATCCCAAGTTATGAACAAAGTCAATAGTTCTCAGGATTTATTCAGTGGCAATTTATTTGTTCCGTCTCACGGTACAAGCCACATTCCATATACTTTAGACATGATATCAAAATTTGAATACACACGAAGGCTTGTTGTGCTTTGATGATCAATATCTCATGGATTTTCTCAGATTTGTTCTAGTATCCATTTATTCTACATTAACGTTAAATGTTTTGATTTCATATAAAATAATTAGTTAGCATGTCTATAACAGGGAAGGATTAGGGAAACAAATACAAACTTGCTTGTTTACTTTTATTTGTACTGAAGGAAACTTTTTTGGGTAAAAAAAATATTCTAGTAATAAATAAATAAATAAATTTGCATGCAAAAAAAAACCATGCACGCTCAACCAAGGTATTATAAAGCTTAAAAACATTTAAAATCAACCTCAATAGAAATTTAAATATTACTATCAATAAGAATGTTTTCTCAGATACTCAATTTTCATACTCAATCGGTTTCCACAACCTGTGTTACGGTTTCCTGTACGGCCGAAGTTGAACTTTCGCTAGTTTCATCTCTGAATGATATCTCTTCTTGAATATTTTGTTGCTCAATAAGAACTGGTGCATCTTCTTCTGTGATATTATCCGCTTTCACTGCAGTTTCCTTATTATTATCAGATATGATTACAGCCTTGTCATCTGGGTCTTTTGAAATCACATTCAAAGGCAAGTCATCTCCTCGAAACTCAACATCTATTATCTGTGGAAGTTCGGGAACTCGAGCCTTGTTAGTTGTGATTGCTGGATTCTTGACACAAAAATAAATTATTAAGATTCAGATCTGACAACCCTTTAAAAAATGATTAGCTGGTTCTCAGGCTCTCACCTCTAACTGGACTATTTTTTGAGGTGCAGACTGCAAGGCCGGTTTAGAGTCTGAAACAATAGTTTTCGTTGCCGTAGGTGTGAGCAGTTCTTGCTCATCTTTGCTACCTTCCATAGCTATGAGATCGGGAGGTAGCTGACTCTGTAATTTGTTTCATACAATGAAACCCAAAACAGTATTATTAAATGTCGGCAGGGGCCGATTAATTATCGATTTATAAAAATATTTACAATTAAGTAGCTCGACGTACCAAATAAACTACCCGAGGTGGATACGGAAGACGATTTTGGATTGGAACATACTGTCCAGTCTCAAATAAAGATGGATTAGGCCTTTGATATCCAGCATTGTTTTTGAAATAGGGTATCGATATTGGTGCTACAGATACAGGGAAGTAGTAGTATAAAACCGGTAGTGTCTTTTGGATAAAGCATCTCGGAGCTTTATCTGAATCTGCTGACGCGACCAAAACTTCTGCTGGTAGTTCTAACGGCGATTTCAAATGTGTTTCTTGCTTATTATTTAGTGCAACTTTTGTATCCGAAATGTTACTATTCACTGAATCTTCAAGGATGTCCGTCAATTTTGGAAGTCTCTTGGAATATATCAGTTTTCTTCGTAATGGTCGTTTAGCCTTAATTTCTTGCTTGGAATACGGCATTTGCACCTGAGTTGAACCGAATGGCTAATAAGGATACATAAACAAAGAGATATATTTAATTACTATTGGTTTAAATATCTGTAGAAGATTTTCATTTCCTATGCTTACAAGGGGCATAATCCGAAGCTGAGGTGTCCGTGGTCGCAACAAACCACTTTTTATCCAAGCTTCTCTGTTGCGCGGAGATTCCGGATGAATACCAAACATTATATCTACAATGATAGAGCTTAACAGTATGAAAAAGATACATTTTGATACATTAAAAATATCCTTTAATATCAAATTACCTCGCATAAATTGCCCTCTTGTTAAAGAAGCCCAAGGAGCTGAATTTGTCAGAACAAGTTTATCTTCTCCTGCTACATTGCTTATGATTCTTTCTCCTAAAAATATACAGAGATCTTCAACTCTAATTCAATCACACTAAGAAAAATGTTTTCTACTTACTGGGGTCTGGTGCTCTAATATTTAGTGCACAGCTCGGCGACAAAGGCAACGCGAAAAGGAAAAGGATTAAAATCATTTTGTTCTATATTCACAATACTTCCAAAGCTATATTATACTTTTACCAGCTCAGTAACCAAACAACTTCTATCTCAGGAAAGTTGGCTTTGCGACTGAAGCAGAAGTACTGACTTGTCCACAAACAAAAACAATTTTCGAATATCTACACCCTAGACATATAGCATAACCTGCAGATCTCCAACTTCTAATTTCATTTCCCTTACCCTACCTGATTTCCCACACCAACCTTTTGTTGTTTGTTAAGCAGGTGCTCAGGAGGGATAGGGACCCAGAGGATGGCTCTGGTCATTTTTCATTAAAAAGGGAGTGTCATGATAAAGAAGCAAAAAGCTAGGGAATCATGTCATTAAATCCCTGTAACCGGCAACAAAGAGTACATGTACAATATTGTAACCTTAAAGTTTCTCGTTGAGCATCTTTCCTTGCTTACGCAACTACAAGAGACAGGACAGGGAGACAAGAAAGTAATCTTAAGGGTACAAGTTAGGGTCGTCACTTGTTGAAATTGTCGGTTGGCACCTTAACCCGAGTAGGGAAATCCTATTATGTTATTAAGGGATGAAGAATGTAATTGTAAGTCCTGAGGGAAAAAAAGTCTTGATGGAATTTACCTTTACTAATATTTGCTGCCCTTCCTTTCTTATACATAACACAATTAGTATGGGCAGGTGAATTCTAGCTTACCAAATATATTTACTTACTAATCAAGCTTTGTACATCTATTTTCCTCTATAGCATATTAAAGCTGTAGGAGCAGAACATGTCCATCAGTTCATCCATCATTCTTCACAATCGCTCCTCCATTGTATTTTAAACGGGCAAAGTAATATTTAAAGGAGTTGTAGATCTTCCACTCGGTCTCTGAGATTATCCAAGGAATTTGACAGTGATGAATTTGAAGACCCTTGCCGTGATTAGGATTTTGAGTTTTGGAGATAGGAAGGAGTTTTTAATATACCCAAGTGTTTATGCTTCACATTTGTATATTTGTAGACTAATTTAAATTCTTGTCGAGTTGGATTGCAATTCGGTTGATCATATTAAATAATGTACTTGTGCCATACGAATTATTTTTTATATAATGAGATCCTTGCAATATATACATAAAGTACATGTTCAGGTTTCGCGAATGGTTCAGTTGAATACAAATGGAGTGAAAAAAACTTACTCCTGCAACAACAAAAATCTTACTTTGTTTGTAAAAGAATTGAATTTGATATATTTCAACTATGAATTTGTGTAGTTATTGTATTTTCCCTAGATTTTCACTATTGCGTAATATTTTATATTAGAAGTTATCCTGACAAGCCAGACTGTCGAAAACAAGTTTTCCTTTAAAATTGACTACAGACAGACAGCTCCTGAGACAGAAATAGTGATCATGTAAACCTACTTGTAGTGAGATAGACGAGTTAAGCAGGATCAAATTCCATTCTCAGAAATTAATTACAAAAAGCTTGTTTACAACTTATCTATCTTTATATCTTAATTATTTTAAACAAATAATTAATTTTTCTGAGTGACGGATTTTTTTTATGTTTAGGCTTGTAACTGGTGTATTGAATATCTATTAGATACTCAGTGAAACACCGCATGGAAAATACAAGGAGGGACTCCAGAATTTTTAAATTGTGAAGTCTTGATTTAAAAACCTGTGCATTTTTTTAACAATGTTAAGTATGACTTTATTTCATACATAGAATCACCCAGAAAAATTAAACCCTTTATTTTCTTATTTTCTTCCGATCATAAAAAAGTTTACTGTTATAAATTTGACAATGTATGATGTATTTCTTTGTGTTCTTTCTCATGCATTTTCCCCATACAGCAAGTGCGTACTCAAGGCAATTTGAAAATAATTTCCGTAGAAATAAACTTGTATGCAACTTTAGTAAACCTTATTTAGGACCAAGGTATTTATACTTTTTTTCGTGTTAAAAAAAAGAAAGTATAAATACCTTGTTTAGGACGCATTTCTTTTTTTTTTTTGCTGCCTTTCTTCTTTCCAAGGCAATAAAAAAAAATTTGGATTTAAAAAAATAAATATATCGATATTTAAAATTATATTTAAATACATTTAAATACCAGTTTATTGCCTTGTTCTTTCCATAAATTTATCCACTCACGTTAGAAAGAGATTAAGCGTCCCAGGATCTAAAATAAAGTTTCTGAGACATTATTAAAATTAACCCAGTTAAATATGATGGATCGCCTATACTTTCTCAGAATAGACGGGAGCTCTTTCTTTGGTCATGAAATGACATACCTATCTTTAGCTCAAGACATAGTTTACGTTATGTCCTTTATGGTTCTGATGAGCAGGGCTCAAGGAACTTCACAAGGTATTTCAATGAAGACACAGTTCTTGTACACTCTGGCTTTCTCGGCCCGGTTGACGGAATATTTCCCGACTAACTTCATCAATTATGAACTGGTATCAACTTTGGTTTTCCTTGCAATGTCAGTCTTCCTTCTTTCCTTTGTTCTTGGAATCCAAGGAGTCTCGCTCGAAACTGAAAATGACTCCTTCTGGTAATCTAAGGAAACCAATAATGCATTGATTACACAACATTTATTTGCTCAATTTAAAATAGAACGGTGTGTTGGATTTCAAGTTATGTTGATTTTCAGGCTGAACCCACTTATGTACTGCACTAATATTTTTGCATTGCTGTTTAACTATAAGTAAGATACATGATCAAGAAAACCGTTTTTATTGGAGAGATTTATTACTGAAGATTAAATGTTTTTGCAGTCATCTCAACTTGACAATCCCGATCGTAAGCTTGCGCGGTTGTATTCATCGATATTTTGGCTTTAAATTTGTATTTGATGACGGATTTCATATTTTATAAGGTGTTTTGGGCCTGGAGTCACTACTTAACGGCCGTAGCTATGCTTCCTCAACTCTGGATGATCGCTAAGTCGAAAGTTAAGCCAGATGCAAGCATTCTAATCTACGTCAATGCTCAGGGGGTGTGCCGAATCTTGAACATTCTTCATTGGATTTATCTCTTCTATGACGTTGATTCTGTGGATTTTTTAGCTGTTATGTCCGACTGCTTTCATATTGCTGCTCATTGTGTCTTTTTACTTTATCTGTTAGTGATTCTAATTTGAAAATATTACACTCTGAATTTAAAAAAAAACTTTACTCTAATTATAATGAGTAAGGGTGTAGACTGTAACTAATTTGAAATTGTATATGATAACAGCAGCTTCTGGAGGGACCGAGAAAATGCCGCAACATATCGTCACCAGAAACGCACCCAGGAGACGATCGTGGTTTTAAATGAAAAATAGTCTTCGAGATTGCAAGGTATATGCAGAAGTTCCAAAACTTCAGCTAAGGAACTCCTCGTTTTCAATGGATAATTGAAAGATTATATTTGTGGAAAAATATACGATCATGTTTAGTACACTCTTTAAAAACTTTCAACAAGTGTTTATTGTTTATTTGATTAATCGGTTAAGTACATAATTTTCTCTGCGGTGTTGGTATAATATTACTAGGGTTCAGTAAGTACATACCAGTTAGATTATGGCAACTTCTTTCTCTAGTTTTAATAACTAATACATAAGAACTTGTGTAATAAGTGATACTCATGATGATAAATAGTCACTGCATAGTACCTTAGTCCTTCATTCATAGCGATAAACTTATAGCAATCATTTATTGAATTCTAATCCTAATAATGGTTAACCGATACCAACACCGATACTTGGATTACATATAATGTTTAAGGAATTGATTCGCGCTTAAATTGCTTCATCATAACTTCCTCCATAATCTTAGGCTTCGAAGTTTTCATTTCCAGTTTGTTTTTTTGGCAAAAAATCGTTACACATAATATTCAGTATTGTTAATATTCTTATTTCCCTTACTCTCAACTCATCCAATCTAATTCATCCAACAGTTTATGATTAAAATTGGATAAATGCTCAGGTGAGGGGATTGTAAAAATGGAGAAGTTAGTTCCGTAACAACGGCGTTTTTAAATGAACCATCATGGCTTACTTAATTAAGTTAATTAAGTGTTACTTGAAAAAACGAATGCATTAAACCCCTCTGCACTTCCTGTTACAAGTTATAAAGATTGTTAAAAAGATGCTGGATTACATACACGGGACTTTTACATCCTGATGTTCAAAACTATTGTATGTAGCTTAGTACAGTGGACTACGAACTAACTAATTACAGTATAAGTGTTCAATTGGTATTTACAAAACGGCAGTTGTTGTGGATCTAGTCATACATAAGTTCTTCTAAAAAATGAGCCATTCTTTGCACTCACATTCATTCGCTCATGCACCAACATCATACTGGCATCTTGTAAGTCAAATTCAGAATATCTGACCACGTAGATTTGAAATCAATCGTTATTATTACTTTTATTATTATTACTATCATTACTGCATATTCATTATTATTATTAGTAGTATTATTAAGTATTTAAGTACTCACTAGTAAAGCCGTTCAATATCAAAATTTGTGTTTATTAGCTATAGCTAAAAATGTTCTACTAAATTCTCGACTCGTAATTTATGTAATTAATGGTACGTAACAATATTATTATACACTTCTAATCGTTATAATGCATAGCACCAGATAACCAGAATCTGAAACAATTATCAGTGCAACTCTGCACAGTATTATTAATCATTACCAAGAAACTAAAGCTTAATTATGGGAGTTCAAAGTACAGGCTAAGAGTGTACGTATATTATGGATGAATATATTTTTAAGACCGATCACTGAGTCTTATGAATCACTAATGCGAAGCACCAGTAAATTAATCACTTAATCTGTGGCTCTTTTTCTGACTTGATCTCAGAAATTTGTTTATTTGTTGATATCCGTAGTCTAGTCTATTTGTGTATTATACAGTTGAAGATTTATTAGTACAAACAAGACGTCGTCTGAGAATTTAGATCTTTGAATACATAACAACACGGTAGTCTGTAATCTTGGTTTTCTTGAGCTTAATTTAGCTGGAGCACCTTTTCCCCTACTTTGGTCCTACGCAAAGAACCACTATTTTAAGCAACTCTGTTTGCATTGATTACATAGAAAGGACTAATAGAAATTATTAATTTCGGTTTTACATCTCATCATTTTTATTGGGTTGTCATTAAAAATCTATGCGTTATTCCCACCCTTGGGTGTGTGGCTGTAAAATGGGTCTCTTTTAAGAAATATTTGATCAAACGACTTGGCATAAAATCAAATGGGTTATTTATATCAATACTGAACAATTGCAGCCTTATTTTAAGGAATTATTTAACAATTATAATTATCTATGGGTTACTAGTTCTCTTTCAGTAGGCAATAATGGTCTTCTCCACGGACTCATTTTCCATACAGATTTCCAAACCTTTGAAACTCAAAGCAAAACTTAAGCGGCCTAAATGATGGATTTTTAATCGTCTTAAACATGAGTAATCAATATTAATCACATTATTTACACCACAAAAGCTTATGAGGCTGGCAACCTATGTACATTTGCATAATATATTTGTAAACTCGGATATCTACTTAGCATTTTTCTGGCATTACATAATTCATTATTTTGTCTCTACTCATAGCTACTTACACCCAAGTACCCTTTACTTAAGATGTATCCAACTGCTTTGTTTCTGTGTACCTAAACTACGGTGGTGATACATATTTCATCATGTAGTTACGAGTAAACTTAACTGCATGAGAGTATTAACTAGAATATTTACTGTTGTTGAGCATTTTCGAGCTTTAAAAATTATTATATTCGGGTTATAACCCCTCGTAATCTTTAATCCTTTTAATTTCACTTTAAAAGCCCAATTAATTACACAATAATTCATCTCGACGTTCTTCCAAGATATGATCCCGCAGTTTTTTAAACGTACCCTGAGAATACACATTAAAATAAAGCTCAAAAAATCCTAATACTCGATTCTTTCTTTGAAGAAATATCAAGTGATTATGATACATTTTGCATTGATAAAATCCAAAGAAACTTCATCATTGCACTCGCTAAATCAATAAGAACGTCAGTATATGAAGATCTAGAGTCGGACAACCATAACATAACTCAATGGTTGCATATAGAAGATATTTAACAACTATAAATCTATACATTGAAGGTAGAACGAATAATAATAAAGTTCCACGACGTTATTTCCCTCTGTACAACTCGATAATCTTGTCCTGATCGACGGGCTCAAATATATGAGGAGCATTACAAAGGATTCCAAATGTTCCACTGGCTGTGACCAGAAAAAATATCCAGAGTTGAAGTCGGTCAATAACCATCGCCACGTACTTCCAGTCTTCCCGGATCTATACAAAAACATGAAGTAAATATCAATCAAAGTCTGTAGTCAGCTTTCTCATTTTAATTTCATTGTAAAGAGGGGAGTTTAGCAGATACGAGTACAACGTTGGTAATAATAGTCAATTTGATTTTTCTCTTGAAAATAAATTAAAAATATTGAGACCAACCCTCACACAAAAAGTTTCCAGCTAAGCTTTCCACCATTCAGTCTAACCCCTTCAGAGAGTCTCAATCTCTCTCCTCTCTTTCAGAAACAGAGAGAGAGAAGATGAAGAAGAAAGGTACTTCAGGGATAAAAGAGGTTTCCTCTACTATGCGGGTTCATTTTCCATCAACATACCACGAACATCTCAAATTCCCTGGATTCTACATTCTAAATTATATTATAATGTAGAAACATAAGTATATGAGATGGATAGGATGTCTTGTACTTTCTTCTCCTGATATCTAAAGAGTTT
This sequence comes from Agrenia bidenticulata, assembly GCA_034694785.1. Classification (NCBI taxonomy): domain Eukaryota; kingdom Metazoa; phylum Arthropoda; class Collembola; order Entomobryomorpha; family Isotomidae; genus Agrenia; species Agrenia bidenticulata. Next base: position 5,883 of record JAQFYM010001953.1, on the reverse strand, counting down.
TAGGGATACCCGTCTCCAACCTTAGGAGGAAAGGAAGTACACGGTATTAAGTGGCCGGCTCTCAAAATATGCTACCCTTTACGCTCAAGTTGCATGTAAGAACTACGGCTTCTGCTCTATCTCTGTGATTAAGGAGAGTGAAATATAATGGAACTCTATCCACATCTCAATGAGCAACATAGTGATTGATGTTCTTCTGCATACGCAGAGTTCCCTTTGAAAGGGCCACCACCACATCAATAGAAAATTTGTGGCCTACAGTCTACAGACTTATCCAATAAATTTCCTCAAGCAACCAGTAGATCTCTTCACCCATATTAATTATTTTACCATATTATTAAGCTCCACGTCTTCTGCCGCATTTAGACTGCACTGAAAGTTTATCTCATCAGTTTGAACTCTTAGAAATATACTCGTCTTTCATCCATTAGTCGAGGGCATCATGGTACTAGGCAATATGGAATTTTAGAAATTATCTGATTAATGCAGTTGTATCAACTTTTTACAACCTAATATGATCTAATTAAAGACTTCCACCCAGGATTTATGCTCTTGTTGTTCGAGTTAAGTTAAATGAAAAAATTTACCACCTGTACATTATGCTGACTTGTACAGTTTAAAACATCTCAGGAATAACTTGAGGTACTAATTGTTGTGGAACTTGTTCGTAAATAGAAGATTAGCTAAATGAACAAATAGTGTACCGGGCCCTGTCCTCAGATGATAACTAAATAATTAAAAGGAAGCTATTAAAGTAATAGAAGTTGGTATTGTGCAATTGATAAATAAATAAAAGGCTACTGTTAGCCAAAAAGGAGTTGAAATCCAGTTGACTACTTACGTTCCCCATTATTCGTAGCTTGGGCTGAGAAAGTTAAAAGTGAGTGAAGGGAGGGCTATCAATTATTAGTTTGTTTCAGGGAGAGAAATCAGGGGTGGTGGTGGTTATACATTAGAGTGTTGGTAAGTGTTAGAATAATTAAATAAGACAGTTCATACTTGGATGTACTCATCTTCATTTCGGAGATGTTCAGCAATAAATTCAACAGCCTCCGTAGCTCTGAAGGCTTCTGGTGTTAGCAGTAAGGAATCCGAGCTCTCGCTTTCTCTCCTTTCACGCTCTCTCTCTTGAGCCTATTGTACCATAGAACATAGACGAAAACATGGTTATCATTACTCATCTCACTCTTCATTTCAATCCACTTTCATTATCATCATACTAAATTATTTCACATTAACAACCAATTAATTTCAAACCCGTATCAAGCTCACCAAGCTGGTAAAAGGGTGGGTTAAGTCACTTGGACTTTTCAACGAGATAGGCTAGATATACTTTTACTGCAAGGGGCTTATGAAACTTTAACACGGGAGTTATGTTACGAGTACAACCAGCCCCCAGATTCATACACAACTCATCAAGAACATGAGCCAGAAGTGTACGCTTCAAGTGATCCAGATGGATGAAATACAGTATATTATTATAATTAATCCATTCCCAAGTTTAGAACAGAGGTGTGTACCTTTCGATTAATTTTACAGTTAGGGTGATGGAGGTCTGCTAGCTCTAGGGCTTCTAAAGAGTGTTTGGGAGGTAGTTCTGGTAAGTGGAAGCCTGGATTCTGAAATTTCCAAATACACAAATTGAAATTAGTTAGTCAAGCCAAGCTCAAATATGGTAATTAGGTTTTTGGTGGAGCGGGATTTGTTGCACGATCGAAAACTTATTTGAAGGAATCATAAAATACTAGGACTTCCATAAAACTTGTCACATTTCTCATTTCAATATGTTTTTTACTTCAAATAAATGTCCTTTCAACAACAAGACCCACATGAATCTGGTATTCTACAGGTAAGGTGTGGATCAACCAATCCAAGTTAGGAAATTCAATTGAAAAGCATCGCAATCGCATGAAAAGTTAAATAAACTGAATGTTTTTTACTGCAATGATAAAGGATAAAAACAAGGATACGAAAACGAAATCCAGGAAAATGGGGCGAACGAGCTAACAAAGACTACAAGAACAAATATAAAAACAATACCGGTGGCGGGGCCCGCTCCGCACTTCCGAATGTCGGGACTTCGGCACCTGGCATTTCCATCATCCATCGCAACCGGGTCTTTCGAGGTCTTCGCATACAAAGGTAGATCTGCAACAGTAATTATGTTCAAATTGAGTTCATTAAAGAAGTTAAAGAGCCTGAAAATAAGAGGCTGTCCCATTTTGACTGTTTAAAAAATGTATCGGAGGGAATTTGGAATCAGAACGCTTTACTAGAGGCGTTTGGTCGTGACTTGCTACAATCATAAAATGCCTCCTCAGAATGAACTGAGTTCCAACTTACGGGAAGGTATTTGAGAAAGACGACGCGTATCCAATGGGGCATGCGATGGGTTCTTGGCCCTCGGAAGTTCCAGTTGATGATAATGACGGTAACCAAAATAGAGAAGGTGTTCATAATGAAGGTGAAGAGGAGGTACTTGGCGATGAGCGGGAGGACGAGGGAGGTCGGCGGAAGGATCTTGGACACGAGCAACAAGAACACAACCAGTGAGAGGAGGATGGATATACCCAGGGTCACTTTTTCACCCGCCTCTGCCGGCAGGTAGAAGACGAGGACACACAGGAAGGAAATCAACACTGTGGGCAAAATTAAATTGACAGTGTAAAACAAAGTCTTCCTTCGAATCGTTATGTAGAATGTGATGTCCGTCTCCGTGTGGTTTCCTTCATAAACGTTCAAGTACGCTGGCACTTCGATTATGTCCCACGTCCCTAGGAAATCAAACAAGAACTCGTCTCAACAACTCTCCACAGCTAAGTCAAATCCTTTACATTACATCTTATAAATCTTCTCTGCATGTTTTACATCCTGCCTTCCTTTTTTCGCGAGCGATGGGGATAGGTGAAAGGAAGACTATTATTTAAAGCACAAATTATGGGCGCGTAGAAGATGGAAAGTTTCATGGGGACTATGCAGAAGCGATAAATTGTTTACCAGTTTACCACTATTGCGTGGTGTACTGTCTGATGAGCTGTTTTGGTGAAATTAGATTTATACAAAAAGAATATAGATCTACTGCTAAACAAACTCTTGGATAGGGTGCTTTGAGATAACGGTGGTAGTGAAGTACTACATTGTGTAGTCAGCACAGAAAATAGAAAATACACAAACCAACAGAATATTGTATCCTTAAACTACAAAGTACAATGGTCGACACGGGCAAAAAAAGCCTGCAGTGGCTAAAAGTAATCTCTTTCCATCTCATGTCACGTCAACGCATCTTTCTCCTCCCTCTCCTCTCTATCTAACTCATCTTCAGTATAACTCATCCCTTTCTTCCTTTCATCAAATATTTAATTTCGTTTCCAAAGTTGAGAAACGTAAAGAAAGCAGATGGGAAAGTGGATTTCATTACTTTATGACTGAAATTCACCTACACTTCCACCCTTGTAGAAGAGGCTGGGAAACAAACACAAAAAAGCAAACACCGTCAAAGTTCCGGAAGTTGAAATTATGTTCAAAATCTAAGAATCTCCCAAATAGGGTGGCAGAGATTCCTTTTAATCTACTGTATTAAGTTCTTTAAAGACAAAATTGCCTATAGCCGTTATTGAGCTGCGTTTAAGAAGCTATAAGTTCATGCCATAATTTCATATAGACTGTCTCCAGAATTAATTGGTTTTGAATTGACATGGGAAGGGAGAAATGAGAAAAGCAATTTAGACTATTGGCCTATTAATCAAGAGGAGTATACACGGATGCAGCATGGGATTTTATATCCTGGGAAACGGAAGTCTTCTTGATGAATTTAGACATAAAAAATGGTCTTGGATGATGACGTAGAGTGCAATTTGCACGTAATTTTCTAGGATATAGGAAGGAATGCGTAGGACAAGGCACATCCACCAGATCTTCAGGTCGACACTTAACTCTTTATTATTTTCGGGGAGGGGTGTGTATGTTTGAGGCATAACTTTCTTCCTATTTTAGTCAAGATCGAGTGGAAGATAATCTAGTACAGTGTATTCTGTCATTTCACAAGAGGTATAAAAATAAAACTGGCAATAAAACTGAATTTAATGCATTATTCCCCTCTCCTTCCTTTCCTTTGCACGATACTCTTCCTTTATTTTACATCCTCTAACGTACAATGTAACAGCTACAGCTTACGATTCGTACCACCTACACAATTTCACACAAACTCATTTTTGAAGAAAGTCTTAGAAACTCGTGAATCCTTTTGTTCTTGGCTTTTCCAGCGGAATCAAATAGTGAAGTTGGAGTCGTTCTAGATGAATCTAAGCTGAATCTAGTCTTATCAACTTCTTCAAACTAATTAAAGTGGTCTAGAAAATCGTGACGATGAATTTTATAAAGATTCTGGAATTTTCTTTTTTTTAACGGAGCAAAATAAACACTTTGTTTCGTAAACATAAGGTAGTTTAACATTCTTATCTTGTGTAAGAAGGGATGACAATAGCAAGCCATTACTTTATTTAAATGGGGGTGCATGCATCTCTGGAAAAATGGAACCTGGAGAGAGTAGCAATTTCTCAACATGTCAACTTCCCGTGTATCATTCTTGATGTTGATGTGTGGCTCCTTAGATGACTTAAGAGAATGATGTGCTTGGTACACTATCCTTCATTCCATGATATTTTAAAGACCAATGGATTATTTAAGCCTCGTAACTGCCCAGATGGAAAGAAACTGCCTACATGTACTTTACTTACTTAGAAATTTAATCCTACATTTTTGTCCATTTATATATGTTCCCAGAATTTTTTGATGAAGCTTAATTTTACGGATAAATTTATTGTTCTTAATTTACTTTTACTTTGCCCTTAATTTATCTGTTGACTGAGTTTCAAATTAATAGGATTCCTTATCGGTTCATACCTGATTTCCAGTAGTCTGACAAGTCGACAAAATTTTTATCGTTGTACAGCGATAGAGAAACTTGATCTCCATTAAATGTCCAGGAACCAAATTTCATTATACAAGTTTGTTGATCAAACGGGAAATAGGTTACATCTATTGTACATGAGCTCTGCAAAGTTAAGAAATAGAATAAATCATTCCTATCCACAAACATGTTCCTCACGTACGAGCACGAGAATAAAGATTACCTGATAAATTGCAGGCGGTACCCATAATACTTCACCGGTGGGATATATTAAAACGTTTGATTTGTATCTCACTTCATAATTGCCATCAGCACTGCAATGAAGAAGAATGAAATTTAAAACTTAGTTAAGTGTTAAGTTGAGTGGAAGTGCTAAAAACTAACTTACTTATTGAACAATACTATGTCAGGTTTCCAGACTTTGTCAGGTGGGAGACGGAGAACAGCGATTCCCCCATAGTCGGCTTCGTCCCATCGTAACTGATAATCACTCCAGACCTGAAATTTTGTTTCATGAATATTTAATTCGGTTCAAGGATCTAAGATTCCTACTGAAAGGTTATGCATAATTAACGAAGTATTACGGTAAGGATTTATTCTTCCCGTAGGGAAATCTTTTCTTGTGTCACACAAATTTTATAAAAAGTTTACATAGGACATGCTAAATTTTATTTGGAGGAGAAAAACACAATTCACTCCATTAAGAGGAACATCCTTCATGCAGTTTTAAGGCAAATGGAAGGCGGTAGACGTCGTTAGGGAAATCCTATTAGTTGCAATATGATGTTTTGCTAACCAGCAAGCAGACAGACAAATGTGGAGTGCCATAGGATCTTAATTTGCATTTTACTTTGTGGACATTTAAAGCATCCTATATCCTTCTTATGGCGTCATAATATTCAGGGTTGGTAGGTGAAATTTCATAGTGAAAATTGAACGCTGAAAAATAAGGAAATTTCATGAAATTTCAGCAA
>JAQFYM010001952.1:0-27295 GCA_034694785.1 Agrenia bidenticulata | reverse complement strand
GTGATTCGATGTCAATTTAATCTTTTAAATACTGACCAAAATAGTTTAATGAAAATTATAAAAATTAACTGGGACATGGATGCCAATAGATTCATAAGTGGTCGTAGATTTAAACAAAGGGAAATTTAATTTCAACCGAATCAATATAATGTCATTTGTGGTGACATCATAAGTTTCCGTGAGTGAGTTTGAAGATTTGTCTAAAGTAACAAAATTTAATACAAGCGAACGGGCCTGTAGTAGCTGCTTGGAGTAGTTTTTTTTCGAGATTGGTATGCTTTTTCCATAATCTAGGAACTTAAATAATATGAAATGCTTTTAATTCCGTTCCCACAATTTGAGTGAATTCATTTACCAAATAATAAGAAATGAAAATGAAACTCCATGCGTATAAATGATGTTGTAAACAAATGAAATAGAATTCCTATCTCTGTATCTATAAAAACAATACGGCGTGTGTATGCGTATATATGTTCTTACTACACAATGAAATCTTTTGAATTAACTAAATTAATGATTTAGAAATTTACCCATACAAAGCTAATCACACATTTAACGCTAACCAAAGAAACAAAGGGATCTCCCTGATAAATTTTAGTCTTCATCTTTGTATATTAGTACAGTTACATACTCCACGGCCATACTAAGATTTGCAGACAAATGAAACCGGGAATCGGAATGGATTGTGAATTTGCAGATAGTGGAAATTTATAATGATGAGTATAATTTCAACTGGAAATGCTGGAATTGCGGAAAATACAGTTTAATATATAGACCTTTCATTTCTAGAAGCTTTTTCATGTGTTAATCAAAGCATGCCGAATCTCAGCGTTATGAATATAGTATGTTAGAACGCCAGGGCAGTTTGCAACATTTGATATTAAACATAAGAAGAAGGAGGTTTGGCAGGTTTTAAAAGAAAACAGTTACTTTAAGTGAGTTCCTTTTTAGTATTCAAGGCCCAAGGCGAGAGATTGAGAAACAGTTAGTATGGGAACAGGTAACTCACTCAGCTTACTGTCGTAAACATATATTTTTTAAACTTGAGTTATATTTACTGTCATAATTAATTTGAATCTTTTCTAAAACACTTTCCTCCCTTCATATTCTGATGCTACTCAAATAGATTTTTGACTGCTTAATTGTAAATTGTAGTGTCAAGTGAACTGTTTACACTTTTTTGACTTGTCAGGTTTTCCCAGACGAACAAAAGCATTCCCTTTTGAAATAAGTATTGGAATTCAAAGCGGTAAAAATATAGAATAATTGAATTTAAACATTTTATTCTTGTGAAATTCAGAGACCTTCTAAGTCATGCGAAATCAGCAAGAGGTTATATTTATCAGAACATTATTTTATCTGGAGTTCTGTCTTCTGTCAACATAAAAGAAGTTACATCATTTTCTGGTTATCAGAGCTCTGGACTCTGGAGAACTTGGAAGGAACGTGTTACGTTTCACTCAATCATCTAGTGTCTAGGATTTATTTATTTTTTAATTGAAGGGACAGTTTTAAAGCTAAAAAAAACAGAGCTCCTATTCTGTAGCCACTAGTTGTTCAGATTTTGAATTCAGACAGACAGTTCTAATCTAGATAATTAATTTTTTTTTAAATAACACGTAAAATGTTGGAAACAATAATTGGAATATTGGACCGGTTTTTCTCAGGGATTCCAGCAGAGGGGAAAGGTTTCAATTCCGTTCCTCCAAGTCACCTGAAAATATTCGGAATCAAAATGTTTGCCAGAGTGTCCTTCTACCCGACGCTTATGTACAATATAGTCATGGCAAGAATATCTAGTCGACGGTGGTATGACCGTGTGGACCAAAATGTCATCCTTGGAGCTCTACCTTTCAGAGGGATGGTGGATGCCCTTAGGAAACAGGAGAACGTTCGAGGTGTCATCTCTATGAATGAAAATTATGAGCTGTGGCTCTTCTCGCATAATACGGAGGTATTAAACAAACAGATAAATAAAGGATAATTTATTGTGATTGCTACAATAATTAAATAATCAATTTAAAATAGGGTTGGGCCCGCAACGGAATCCAATTCCTTCAGTTACCCACGAGGGACATCTTTGAAGCCCCGTGTCAAGTTAAGTTAAAGCAGGGTGTCGAATTCATTAAACAATTGAATGGAGAAGGAAGCGTTTACGTTCATTGTAAAGCGGGTAGGACCCGTAGTGCAACTTTGGTAGCCTGCTATTTAATAGAGGTAATCACTGTTTTTGAGAACTCTGAACTGAAATCTTCAAAAATAAACGACTTATTAAATGGAGACGTATTTTTCTAGCACAACAAATGGTCCCCGGTTCAAGCAATAAGCCACATGCAGTCTTGTCGACCTCACATCCTTCTTGGGCCAAAGCAACGTCAGGCTATTCAGATTTACTACGATACTATAGGGAGAAGTAGAAGTTGATTTTATTTGAGCTTTTGCTAGAAGCTCGGTGTTTACAATTTTGCGTTTAGTACGTTTACTGTCGTTTATTATTGTCGTCTAATAAAGGCCAGGAATTTGGGTATATTTGCCAAATCGTTTGGTTTCATTGAAATAATCTTTTCCCTCAGTTACTAAAATCTGAATGCAGAATAGGAATATCATATTAAAAAGCTTTATTAATATTAATCTCGATATTCGATAATGAGTCATAATATCTGATTGTTTACAACGATTTGATGGCATTTTTAAAGTTTCTCTTCAATTCTTGATTGGTAGATATGCGTACTTCTACAATTTTGGATTTGAATATTACTACTAAGACCACTATAACTGTGTAGCAGAATTGTTATTTAAATTTTTAAATGTTAGTTTACCCTATTATCACAAGAAGAACAATATTTGAGAAAATTGCGTTCAATACACAGAGTTCAGTTTTCTCTTCTCTAAAAGTTACTGCATTAATAATAGATTTATGTATAAGAAGGAGTCGTATCAAACTGACACATGGCATGCAGAAATTAAACTAACAAAAATAATCGTTTCGTTTCAACAATCTTTCGTCTGCTATTGGAATTCAAAACCATCTGTTTTGAATGAGTTGTCAGTGTTATATTGTTATAGATAAAACAACAACATACAACATAGTGGAAGAGAATGAATAATAGGCCACATCAATAAACGTACTTCATTTGTACAGCTAACTTATAACTAAGCAGTTAGACTATATTTTAGAAGGCTCTCTGGTAAAATTTCATAATCGTAGTTGACCTCGTTGAAGCGGTTGCGATATTTGATATCTCAAATTAAAGCGAGTTCATGACTTATAAATTGCAATGTTGGTTATTATATAGAAAAATTAGATTAGATTATATCAAACCCGCAACTTCAGTCTCAAGACACCTTAACGTAAACGGAATGATTAATATTCTTCGATAAAAGTTATTCGGTTAAAGTTGATGTTTACACAATTAATTGCATGAACTTTAAATGCTTAAAACTTCCTATACAGGACTCATTATGAACTCCCATCAACTTTTTTTGAAGCTTAATTGTATTACATACAGCACACTTTTGAAAAACAAGGGAAGGATTATATTACGGCTAATAATAGGCGTATATTTTCCTTTTTACTATGAACATCACGTTATTCTGCATTCTGAATACTAATGACTAAATAAGCTTCATGTGTCTCCAGTCCCTACACATTGGAAATGATAACTGATCAAAATTGGGGCCCTCGAGTAGAGTTTAGGTCGAAAAGCGTATCATCTTCATCCTCCGATTCCCCTTCGTCTTCGATCTCATCAAGCAAATCCATCTCTGAATCGATTCTTCCATATCTTTTACCAATTTTTCGTTTCCGTAAACTTAAATAGCAACAAAACACTCAATGAAATACAAATATCTTGCAAATTAGGTATATTTTAAATAACATTCATACAATGCAAACTTGAGACCAAAGTAGACCATAATCAGTGCAGCAAGTCCACCACACACAACGAGTGCCCGTTGAACAGATTTCTCGTCAAAAGTTGGCTGTCCAGAATAATTAGTTGTGGAATGACCTTCGGGTTCATCATCATAGTTTACCACGGCCCTTGTATTGTTAACTACGGTAAAAAAAAATATTCACACATACTTATAAGATGACCAATGCTTGATTAAATTGCTTATCGTGATATTTATATATTATGATCTCACCATAATTTGGATCCGGCCCTTTTTCCTTAACAAACATGACTCTCCTTGGCATGGGCGACACCGTTTGTGTTCTTTCGACAGGTAGCGGTGGAGGACTAGCCATGTTGGCATACTTATTATTTGCATCGTTGCTAACTGCATTTTGCTGCCATTCAATACCATTTTTATTTAGAATCGGCTCACTAGTTGACGTGCTACTCCCTGAACCCGCGCCTTGTGCCTTTAACGTAAGGTTTTTACTTTCCGATTTAACAATACTATTACTACTACTATCAGCACCGACTAAAATTGGACTCAATAACCCACAGAATGTTATCTCCATCGAGAAAAATGCCCATATAAACAAGTACCTAGGTGTCATTTTTGCTTGGGTTCTGTACAAACATATACGCCAGATAACGCAGCCTCTTCTTCGTAAATATTCAAGCTTTCAAAGACGCACGGAATTACGGAAACCCCTTCATGAAGATTGATCCCGAAGTCTTGACGGTCTTTGGAAATCCGAGAAGGGAACTAAGGACAACGGATGGTAAAAATAAATTATTATGAATACGATTTGAAAGAAGTTGAATGGGGGTCGGAAATCATGTCAGTGTCATCTGGATGAAGACAAAGCACAATTTACTACTTGTAATTTTTAAGAAAAACTTTTTTAAATACATATTTGTCAGCCACGATCGCACTCGAAGGAATTCTGAATTAAAGATTACTGCACATCTTTATGACGGAGTTATGACACGTAAACTTGTTTACTCAGGGATTTCAGGATTGAAGTGCTATTTTATGAGGATTATGGATTATGATTAAATGTATCCAATTTGTGTGTGTAATTAGAATCCACAATGATTAAAGAGATTCAATATTTCATTGCTCGGAAACTAAAATGTAGAGACTGGACTTGTACTGCCATTCCACAGGTGACAGGAGTGATGGTTTCTCTATTCATATGCTGCTGGAAGTGCTGGAATGGAACTCATATAAATACTAACTGGAACCTCTGGAAAATGCCCTCAATTCTAAATCAAAACATGCGAGTGGATTGAGATTAAGCAGAAGCCTAGACGGCTAGATTGAAATAGTTGCTAATTATGTTGTGGGAAATACTTCAAAACGATTTAATTCCATGTGGGCTGACTTCAATTTCAAACTCGATGCGATTAAAACATCGGCTACCTGTTTAAAATCCCATTAAAAGCATCTAATTTGATGCTGTTACAGATAGTAGTTGCTTGCGTTTTTTGGTAAAATAAATTATTTACGTTATAGGGCATGTTTGAAAATATATTTGAACATCTTGATGTAAAGGAATAAATTATCAATTATCAGGTTGGGATAACGTTACGCAATATTAAGTGAAAGAAAAGCCTTTTATATTTTACAATAGGAGATAAACGAGAATTGTTTGTTTTAAGTTTGATTTAATTAATTATGGATAAACTACAATAAGTTACTAATATGCAATTCGGCCGTGGCTTAAACTCTCTATATGATAGATTAAAATCTATAAAATTCAAGCAAACTGCAAAGATAAATGTGTTGATTTTATGCATAGTAAAATTAGTAACCTGTTGCAAATCGTATCGTTGATCAGATTTTACAACTTCTGTCATTATTAATAAAATTGTGATATATTTTAATTGAAAGAAAGAAATTCTGCTTAAAATAAGTGTAGAATAATTTGAGTCTCAAGCCCAATTTGATTTTCCTGTAACAGAGTAACATTCGACTGTTACAGGAACTCGTTGAAGTCCCACCCCCCCCCCACCCCCTCATGGGAGTTTTACGTTTCCTGGAACATACAAACATTCAATTAAGAACGATGAGGTGCAAATACGGAGATACGACAATTGCGAAATATATGCCTGCGACCTTTATGCCTCCGACATTTATACCTGGAGACAAATATGCCTGAGACAAAAATTTCATCATTCCCATGACTGGTCTGGCATATAAACCACCCCGTAGGTTAGATATCGTCATTTTCAGAACCGATTTGTATCCATCAACCATAATAAACTTAAATTAAAGAACTGGCCTGTGCTTGTGCGTATGCAGCGATTGTGTTAGCTAGCAGTGCTAGCACATAATAAAATTAATTAATAAAATAAAATATTAATATTAATTAAACATCAGGTAAAGAGCTGTGCATATGGAAATTGATGGAAACATGGAATTACTGGAGGAACACAAAGTACAGGAAGTACATGTGCCTGCATCAAAAATAGATTTGACATTTTACTTCCTCCGATTGGTTTCTTTTACTTCCTCAAGACACGTGGTTCCCAGCGGAATTCATACACGAGCACATTTTTGTTGGCAAATCACAAAATTCACAAATCACAGTTTCTTAAATACTTAATACTCATTTAAGTTTTGGCTAACAGTTCGGATATCGGATCGTCGTCTCGACTCGTTAGTAAGTCACCTACAGTCTTTATTCAAAGCTCATGTCTCCGTTACAAGCTTTTGCAGAGGAATTTGAATTCTCTATGTATGGTATTCAGTTTGAGGAAGAAATTTATTATCTGTAACTTTTAATGGAATTTATGTTTTCAATATTTAGGAAGAATCGTCATTTCATTTCATTTTTGTTTTTATTTCAGTTGAGGATACTTTCAGATTTGGACTCGAGCTCCTCACACTCGTCGTCGTCATGTCAGGTGAAAAGGGGGATGATCAAGCTGATGTCGACATTTGGAGAGACACTCCCGTCAGACTCATAGGTACAACTGAGGGAATTATTCTAACGATTGAAATGAACTAACAATTAAGCTATTAAAAATAAAATTCCATCGTATTGTTGCATGTATATTTTCTAGTTTGGGCAATTATTCATGGCATTATAATTTGTTTCTTGAACGAAGACGGACTTATTTTCTTTTAGGCTACGCCAACGAAGTAGGGGAGTCCTTTCGAGCATTGGTCCATGTCAACCTGGTCAGGTTAAGCTATGGAGCGGCCTTCGCGTACGTCTTGGCTGACACTAGGGATAAAACTCTTCGTGTGAAAGAGGATGTATGGTTGACAAGAATTAAAAATTATATGTGCAATTATTTTCTGGTAGTAATAAGATCAGGTTAAAATAAGGGTTTTACTCAATTCTTTAGGACAACAAGAAAAAGCTGGTGGCCGCAGGTGACACTCTTATGTGGCAGACGTTAGCTTCCGTCGCCATTCCTGGATACATGATCAATCGGCTTTGTGCCCTGTCACTATTTCTTTTAAGCAAGAATAAGGCGTTGAGCCTTCCTGTTCGGAAGTGGACTACAACTGCTATTGGACTTGCCAGTATTCCGTTCATTGTTAAGCCCATTGATCATTTTGTGGACTACCTCATGGACAACAGCTTTAGAACTATCTTTCCCAGACAGCCGGTACGAAGCAATGGCTAATTTTTACTTATGCTTATAATGGTTGCATCAAAATAATATAGACTAGTATTTTAGTTTATATTTATGGCTATTAAGTCTTAACCATTGATCACTTTTGCTTATGTATTTTCAGAAAATTAGTGTGCAAGCTAGCGAATGCGGATGTACCAAATAGTGCGCCTTTTTGAATGATTGAATAAAAGAATGATGAAGAAACAATAATCTCGCAGGAAAAACACTAATCGCCGGTGCTCACTTCAACAAAGTCTTACCATGTATAGGAAATAATTATTATTAAGTTACTTCGGATTGATTGTCATCTGCAAAGACTTTGGTATTATTTTTATGATGATTGCCTTAAAGACTATTCAGTGCAGCTAAATAGTTTATACAAATGTGATGGTGAGAAAAAATTCGCCTGCAGCAATAAAATACCAATATTATTTAATTGAAGCTAGTTGCAATTTCGTAAAGCCTTCAGATATTTTCCATTTCACATAAAATTCTCAAAGTAAACAAAGATTTAAACATGCATTACCTAAACTCTTCCTTTGTAACTTTATATGTTGGTGGTTGGTGCTGATAAGATCAAGTGCAAGATAAGACAGTATAATTAAGTAGTAATATGATTCAAAGGTGAATTGTAAGTATGTACCTAGTCGACAATACAACAAAATTAGCTCAAATTGTTAGTAAAAAACTGTGGATGGGAATTTTTAATAATAATAACTTTTAACATGGAACGTATTTATTCTTTTACTATTGTATATACTCAGAATTTACAGCAAATTATTAAGCCATTAGCTATCTATTTAATTTCAATATGGAATTGGAATTTGAACGTATTTTAATCGGACACAATCCTTAAAAGTTTAAATCAATCGGCATACTAGGTCATCCATACTTAATTATTTATTAGGGTCAACTTTAGCATTTTTTTATGCTTGTGAGCAAATATTGGAAGGCAAAGTTTTTTGTGATTCTTATAATTTCCTAAAAACCTAAGAACATTATACCAAAAAGTGATGTTTCCAGTGGAAAAATGGGATTTTAAAATAACTGTCGAACCCTACACTACTTGTTCGAAGATTTAGAAAAATTAGGCAGGCTTGTGAAAGTTTTAAGTGTAACATACATGCATTAAAAAAATTGCAAACACTTCGTCAAGTACTCTAGTATTAAATAATACACATTTATTTGCATATTGAGCTGCACCCAACCGCGATCAATATCTAACTCAGGGTCGTACTATGTAAACTTAGTCTCTGCATGTTTTTGCAATCAACAGTAATAGTAATAGTGTATTGCTAGAAAGCACGGACCTGGTATTTCTCTGATCTGAGATATGTTTCCGTGGGCAATAAATGCCTGTGCTTATTGCATGGTCTGTTTTGGTCTACGGTCAATAAATCTCAGAAATGAACCCCCGTTCCTTTGCAATATCCTACATTTGGCTTCGTTATATGGTGGTGAACGGACCGGATTCCTTTCTAAATTTCCTCAGAGTATGCTTTCTCTCCTCGCCACATAATATTTCTCCAAAGTTTAAAATTCCAGAGAGCCAGGTCAAGTGAGTCATTTTCAATTGTGAATAGCGAATTTTGTGATTTTAGGAAAGCGGGTATTTCAGTGATAGTTTATCAACGATAAACAAAGATTAGTGTAAATAAGGTTCATGTTTTACAATTACATATTAACTAGGTAGATCAAATAGATCTGTGTCTGCCAATTCTTATGAAAAATAAAATTAAGGACGTGGGGAAAAGTATTTTCCAATGTCTACAAGTTTGAAACATTATCCCAAATCAATACCTTACCCTAGCAGTTACCAGCCAACAAAATTCCCAATAAGCCGAAAAAACTCAGGATTCCAAACAACACATCAATATCAAGATGATCTCGTAGAAATTCCAGAGGATTCTCAAGACGCTTCAGAATCCATAGGAAATGAACCTTACTACGAGGATGACCCCGAGACTGATAATTCTATTGACGACGAAGAGCAATATGAAGACATGAAGGGAGAAGAGTCTTCATCAGAGCTAGAGTCTCGGCAACTCTCTTACGTCTCAATACCGAGTTCCATATTGTCAGACTCTGGCAACAACTTAGTCCCAGGGGATCAACGGAAGTCGTACTCGGTGTCACCAGCTCACTCGTATGACAGTGTAGTGATGGATTTAGAAAGTGATGGTGAAAACCAAGATATTCAAGAACCATCTGAGGAAGTTGACGACGAATCTTCACAGCAAGACCAGGATTTTGTAAACGTAAGAGTGAAAGTGCAGAAAGAACGGTATGCAATTTTTGATGATTCGGTGAAAGTTACGGTAAGCCTTGAGCCCACTTCGGAACTGGATGAATTTCAAGAAATTGCAGATTATTCTAACGAGTCCGAAATTTCAGAAAGTGAAGCCGGCAGTGAGATAGAGTCTTCTGAATACTCTGATAATGAGGAAGTGAGTGAAAGTATTAATAATGATAGTGAGGAGGGTGGTGAAAGCGGCAATAGCGATTCTGGGGAAAGCAATGCCGAACCTGAAACTGATGATGAGGCTTCTAGAATTAGTGAAGAACAACAAATCCTAAAATCGGGAATATCTGACCATTCTCAAAATAAAGGAAGTAAAATTGTACGCAGTCCTCAAATTCATAGAAAATCTATGAGAGTCAAAACTTTGGAAGACAATGGAAAATATTCAGCTGAAATTGATTTGCTGAATAAAGCCATTAAAGCAGGAGGGGTTAAAATAACTACTGATATAGCTCGTTCTTTCATATCAAGCTTGACACCAATGCCAACACCGAATCATTCGCCTGATATAAGTCCCCAGATGCAGCCAAAAATAAGAAGTAAAAATAAAGCATCGTTATCGACGATGAAACTCGTGCAGTCAAATTTACCTACTGAAAGAACACTAACACAATCATCAGGAGTTAAACTTATTGGAGAAGCTAACAATTGTTTGAAATCCTTACCATCTGAAATCTCCAAATCCTTACCTCAAATTCCAAAATCTCAACCAATATCACCTAAAATAGCCAAGTCACAACCCGTGTCTCCCAAGGCACAATCTGCAATGCCAAAACCTCAATCTATAATTTCAGTAGCTCCAAAATCTGAAGGTGGTAACCTAGGAACTTCATCTGAGATTTCAACATCAATGCATGAAATTTTGTCCACTGGTACTAAAGGATCTTCAAGTATTCAAACTTCGCTTCCTTCAGCTGCAACCGTAACATCCATTCTAAGCTGTCAAGAAGAACACATTCTGGATCCACCCTCCACCAGTCATAAAGATAATTCAGTAGAAACTAAATCCAGAAATGATCAAAAAAAGGCATTTGAAAATGAGGCTGCAATGAATCAACCCCCTGAACCAGATTCAACATCAACTCAGAAATTACAGGAGGGACATTCATCAGCTCCCAAAGGTCCATCGTTAACTCTAGTCGCTGAAGACCAAAAAGTTGATGAAACGTTACAAGACGATCATCTCTCAATGTATGCAAATTCAGTAGAAACCTCCGACGATGAAGACGATGAAAACACCATGCTAAAGCAAACAAAGCGTCAAACTCAAGAAGAACAAGAAGAAGTAAAGGCTGCCAAAGATAAATTAGTAGAACTGTGGAAGGTGACTACGGTGGAAGATACCTCAGATCTTGATGATGCATTTTCAACAATATTAGATGACATGTTAAGTGAATTAAAACAAGGACCAGTCCCAGTCCAGTTACCCCTACAATCCGACATTAAAACTTTAGACGAAATTGAAAAAGTCAAAGAAGAATTACCGAATCCCGAGAAACAGTTAGAAGAACAGCCTGACCAGGTTAGAACATCTAATCGCTTTTAGATTAAGGGTGTCCAGGAGCAATATGTGAAATATGGGTCATTATTAGAGTCGATAAAAACATCAACTTGGCCGCTAGAGTTTATGCATGTAAATTCCGACATGCACACGTATCAATATAGTTTCAAATCTGCTAAAGCCAAACACGCAATATTAATATATACAATTGTATTAGTAGTCATAAACTTTTTGTGGTTTCATGCCACAGAGTCATTTGGGTCAAAGTCTTTCATGTCGAATAAATCTTGACAAAAGAAGTTCGATTATCTCGCCTCTTACAGAGTGTAGTAAAGTTAAGAGAAAGCATAGGTGGCTTCTATTTATATGTTCTTCGCCCACTACTCCGAATCAACAAAAGGTCACACCACCTCTCGTGTTGGTCTAGTTAGAAATAGTAGGGCATTAGGCTCATACAATAAAATATGTAATGTCAGAAAAATATATTATGCGTAGCATAATCAGTTCCTTTTCCACTGCTCCAGAAAACCCAGTTTTGGTTAACTGACCCAAATTCGTATTTCCCTTTCTCCTTTCTCCATTCATTTTATTCAGATAAATCATATTAATATTATTTTTCCTGTTTTACTTCCACGTGATTAAATCTCGCTTTAACTTTTAATCTCCTAAGCGTCTTGGCAAACGTCTGAATAAACATGCCTCATGCCATATGACTCATAGACACTTCCGTTCAAATGTCACCTTATTTAACCCCCTGTCTTCTTTTCAGAGTGACGAAGCCGAAGTAGAGGAAAGAGAACCCAACAAGGAATCAGAAAATACACAAGACAGTGAAGAAAGAAAGTCGGATGCAGACAAACAAGAAAAAACAGATGTAGATAAACAAGAAACATCAGATGTAGATAAACAACAAAAATCGGATGCAGATAAACAAGAAAAATGGAATGCAGATAAACAAGAAATAGTGGATACAGATAAACGAGAAAAATGGAACACAGATAAACAAGAAATAGTGGATGCAGATCCAGATGAATTCCTAACCAAAGCAATTCGAAAATGGAACAATTCTACGGAAATTGCCTCAGCTCTGTCCCAATATTTACTGCAAATCAAAACAGAAACGGTGGAGAGTAACGTGACGGAAATCATTCCCTTATTGACACAACTTTTATTAGGTTCGAGAAAAGCTAATTCAGAGCACGATCTACCCACTCTGATCGCTGCGATGAGTGCCGTCCGAGTTCTGTGTGATCGGTTTATGGACGTACGAGCTGCTTCTGGGGATAAAGGTTTAAAAAATGTGGACTTGTCTTGGCTAATTCGTATTCTCTGTAAGATCAGTTCGGACACTTCATCCAAGGTTAAGCCCGAGGCAGCCTTCAGTTTGGCCAGGTTGGTAAAAGCTGGTGGACCAGAATTAATAACCAGGCCGATTTACTTCCTACTCGTTATGGAGAATGAGGGCTATGGACATACCAAAGGAGCCCAGGGTGCCAAAACAAAAGCAGCAGCATTGGATACCCTCACATATGCCTTGATGACTTACCCTAAGGAGGAGTTTGATGACTTAGAGGAGATTGCTAGATGGGTAAGCTATTTAAATGTTTTACAAACCTTCACTGCCATTAAAACTAGCTTTACAAAATTACACAGAGGCATTTAAATTTTCTGAGAACACTTCCACCCGCTTTATCTCACGAATTTTGAATTTTTTTAAAGGTCTGTCTAGCCCTATACCACAGCCAGCGTCGCGTTCGCCATTCAGCCCTTGAATGTCTCTCCGTAATCGGCGAGCATTTAGGTGGACCAACAGCAGCCATTTCAATCTTCCGGGGGCTAATCGTCAGAGAAAAAGACTTTGACTGGAGTCGTAGTGGATCCGATAGCGATGGTGGCTTTCCATCTAAAGAAAAAGAGAAAGTTCCAGGAATGGCCGGATACAGGGCCTCAACAGGGATGGGAATATTTGATGTATCAGCAATAACAGCGTTTTCAACAAGACTGAAGAAACAAATACTCCCTCTTCCAAGTTCAAATGGACTTATCGATTACGGAGTGAAAGTCCCAACAGGCAAGGATTTGATTTTAATCTTGACGAAGCTACAGGAGGTAGAAGATGACGAATTTGATGTCTCGTCGTCTGCTGAAAGTTTTATTAGTGCCATGAGTAATAGTGAAGTGTCTGTTGTGGACCAGGACAGTGAAGCAGACAGTATACGTATGTCTGATTTAGAAAGGGCTGGGAAAGATGAACAGAATGCTGGCTTAGGAAATAACATGAAAACTAAAAAATCTGAAATACTTGTGCAAAAAGAAAAAGATATAATTACTGCTGATGTGGCTTATATTTTGTCTGGGAAAGGCCGTATAAAACAAGATTTTGTAGTTGCAGAAGAAAATTTGAAGCAAATGAATGAATTGATATCCCAAGAGCAGGATAATCTACTTAAGGGTGATACTGAGGATGTCCCAGAAAATAATGATAATAAAGAAGAAACTGAAAAGGCTCTTGAAAAGAAGAAGAAACGGAAAAAACGAAAACGTGCCGAGATGGATAAGAAAAAATCAGTAAATCAATTGACTGTAAATGATAAAGCTTTACAAGAAGCTTTTATAGGATTGCCGGCCGCTAAACTTATAGATTTGTCATAAAATGAAAGGAAAGAAGAAATTAGGTTCTCAAAAGGGTTTCAGAATTATGACAGTAATTTTTAACACTCGTGGATTTTAAAAAGACAGTCAAAGTATTGGCATTCATGTTTTATATAACTTATTAAAATATCTATAAGAGATATTTGTAGATCTGATGCTACCAATAAAAATCGATATTCTATTATAGTTTGAATTTTTTGCACGCTCCTCACAATATACAGAGGTTTCATTGAATCAAACAAATTTTCGGGAGCAACTTATTTAATTGTTGTATACCTGCAATTATATAATCGACAGTTCTTCCACGATTAGGATTTGACGCTGGAACTGCCAAAGTATAACCATCACTACTGCAGTACTGCACTGGATGAAGCATTAAACTTTGTCTGTTTAAGGCTACCAGATTTACATTAGCTTCTCGCATTGTTTACGTAACTTATGATGATTGATTAGGCTATAGATGACTTCAAATATAATATTCTAGGTGAAAATGAATCCCCCTATTTAAAAACTACCCAAGGACAAGTATGCATTGTCTATTGAATTTATTAATACCTTCTATAAAAGTTATGTCATTATGAGATTAGGTTCAACTAATTACATCAGATTATGAACGTAGTTTTTTACTAGTACATTTTTTCTTAAATAATCCAATCATGGTGACTCTTGTTAAAGTGGTTGATGTGGTTGCCATCCACTTCAATCCAAAAGGCTTTTAACTTGCATGATTTAAGTATAGTATGGGAATATCAGAACATCAGAAGTACTCAAAGATATTACATAGAATGAGTTTTAAAATTTAGTCCGCTGAAAAAAAACAGGGTTTGAAGGATCCACCCATAACTATATAAAACTGTCCAGAATGACAATAGAAATTAGTGTTGGTACGTCGCAGACTGAACTATCATTTGAAATAGAAATATTAAACTAAGCACTGAGACAATGGAATTATTATCCCAAATTCTTATATTTGTATCGGCTGCATTGTCAGTACTGGCATTAGACTTTGAAGGGCTAGACAAAGATAACTGCGATAAGTTCACAGTTGATCCCAAGTATGAAGCCTCATGGGTAAGTAAAGTACTCGATTATCTGTCGATCATCTTTCCTACAGTCCCTACCATTTCTGACTTTAAAACTGAGAATGTTTTTCTATGCAGATGGAAGAAGTCCCATTTTTGTACACTCCATTTTGGAATAGAGTGGACCTTTACCAAAATGCGAAGGATTTCTTTGGCCCAGAAGAATTTTCTAAACTGAATCCAGCCGATCTTGATAGGACTTGCGTGTACTACAAACCAAACGGTACAAGTGTTCCAATTTATGGATTCGACGGAAGAATACTAAATTATGAAGCATTTGCCGACCCAATCCGAAAGGGAGTTTTGCACTGGGCTGTTCATGATGCCAATGGGATGAAAGGTATGGAATGATGCTTCTGAATTACATACAGCTTCTTGAGATGAGATCTGTACTATGTACTAGCATTTGAAATTGCTAAATTTAATTTTTAATAATTTAGAATATCATGCTACGTCCTACACAACATTGACGGACAACAAGAGCTACTTTTTCTGCGTCACATTATGGTCTAATGGATTGAAAGGATTCAACGTTGGCGCAAACGTGCCTAAATTCGACGAGAAAACCCTTCAAGAACTGAAACAGCACGCTATTGAACAAGGCTTTGACCCTAAGCATTTTGAAGTAACCAATTATGACATATGTCCACCACCTCCTTCAATCTTACTACCTATTCCAGCATCGGTTGTGAAATCGGTGTAGAAATGAAATGAATAAGCGCGTCATTCATAGATCCCATTAATTTGGCTGTCTGTTTGAAGTTTATCTGTTTTAATAAAAATTGAAGCAATACAAAACGAAACTCTATCTTTCATAATTCCAATAATTTAATCCATTTAGTTTTCGGTACACAATTTTAAATGAGTTCATGGGTCATTCATCTACAATGGAGTAGGTCCAGTTTTTACCTTCAGCCTTATTCTCATTAGTCGCTGCTGAATATCTTCAACCTGTTTTTTTTAAATGAATAAATATCAAATCGCATTTCTACAGAAATCCTGTTTAATTAACTAAACAGTTTAACATAATTTATTACCTCTCGAAGTCGATCGAGGGCCAGTTTCGTGTTGGAAATCGGCGCTGGACTAGATGCAAAGTTATTAAGCTTACCCCAACAGTCCACCATCTCCTTTTGAAATTCATCAAGGTTCAAAGATTTCAATTTTCTAGTTCATACAACAAACATTATTAGAACTTTCTACAATACGAATATACAAGTTATTAAAGATTTTATTTTATTTATAATTTATAAGGCTTACGGTTTATTAATTTGATTGAATTGATTTCCAAAGGGAGCATTGGCCACAGGACAGAAATCATTTGGAGGCCTTTCAACATATTGCATCATTTTCGTCTCATTTCTCCAGTTACCGAGAGCATCCGTGTCTCTGAATTAATTAATTGCTACATAATTCCATCGTCACGATCAACAACGCGAATGGACTTAATTCATTCATACTTGATCTTTTGAAGAATAGCTTGTTGTTGGTTATTCAATTTGGCTAAAACCTCAGTCCTCGATTCTTCCAATGACTTTTGATACAGCTCCCCACGACTTGGACCTTCATACCTTCAGAGGTTAAAAACGAAATGCAACTTTTAATAATTATTGTAACCATTCAAGGTATATATGATCTGAAATCTGGATTTTTTTAATAATCAGCATACGGAATTGATTTCCAGAGATCCCAAGTGTATTTCAAACGTTCAATTTTCTTCTCTTCAACCTTTTTGGAGTTGATGGATGTAGCAGAGGGCTGAACAGATAGGGTGGAGGACACACCTTTTGACGCCGTCTTTTTTAAATCCCTTCTAAGCTCTTCTTCCTCTTCCGGTTGACTCGGGAGGAACTTATATTCACCTACTTCATCTTTATTGGGTTACAAGGAGGACTATGATGAGTTATTACTAATTACTAACCCTATATGAATCATAAGAATGAATAAGTAAACAAGACTAACCCATGGGAACCCGCATAAGCATTTTCTCTCTCAAATATGCCAACATAGGTTTACAGCCCTTCTGCCTTTCCACTTCCGGTGGGTCTATTATCGGGTTACCAGTCAGTGCAATCGTCGTTAAGTTTTCTCCTAGTGCTGGTTTAATATCAGAGAATGTGTAAAACTTATAATAATCTATGGAATTTATTTAATTATCAATTTACCCAGTGTGTTTGGAAGTGATCTGATCCTATTTCCCTGGAGTAAAATAACCTTTAAAGCCTCATGGCGAGCACTTAGGCCAGGAAGGCCGGTTAGCTTATTATCCCGTAAATCCAGCCAAGATAGACAAGGCAGTTCATCAAAAAAGTAATCAGGAAGCTCGTGAATTTGATTGTCCTTGAGGTAAATTATCTGGAACCATAGTTAGAGAAATAAATTCGATAGAGATAGACTAGACTAAAAAGATTCACATAGCATAGCGAGAGTTACGGAGAGCGACGGTTTGTTATCAAATATGGAGAGGGGCACTTGATGAAGACTCAGATTAGGGCAGTCCAAAATTCCTTCAGCCAACTTCCTTTCAAAGTCTTGATAGCTGTGTTCTTTTTTTTGATCTCCCGTAGCACCTTCGTATTCCTCTTCGTCGTCAAACCGATCAACCCCGTACCCTAAATATTAAATGTGCACGTTTTCCAATCAAACTATCAAAAGGATCCATCTCAAAGGATTTTTTTTTATCAAAGTCATATGAATGAACCTTGCTGATTCATATTGGACATGGTATAAAATGGGAAAGGTGGCTGGCACTCTGCTATTTCCTCATGCTCTTCCATCAAAGCTTCCATCCGAGTCATTAGCTCACCACCTTACCAGTATGTTAAATCTAAGTTTGTCACTCGTTAACTTTGAAATAGTTGAGGATATCTAGATTTAAATAAAATATGAAGTAAATAGTTATACCCATTCCAGAGGGTGGTTGAAAGATTGGCAACGCACTGAATGTCCCGTCCATACGTTAAAATTTATGTATCATTAGGGTTTGTTTAAGATTAACTTGGGCTGGAGACGTCTTCTGATTACTTATGAACGTGGGATATATTGATCTGAATATGGGAACCGAACCCATTGATAAATAAATCACATATATGATACCCTCTCGTACCCATAGCAACCAAAGGAGACAAAAATATAAATACTGCAGTTTAGGAGACAATGCAGTACAGCATGGAAATGTCGCATCAAGTTTTAGGAACCTAACCAGCCGGCACGACATAAAACACGATGAGTTATGAGGACCTTTTTAATAATTTTTGCATCTAGTATATGTATATTTCTGGCTTGTTATTGATTTTGTTAAACTTTTTCAGGTTATCAATAAAAGACAAAAAATGAATTCAATAAGTCTTTAAAATTTACACTACCCTAAGTTATTTGTGTATACGTCATTTCAGTTCAGCCTAATCTTGAGTTCTAAATGTTTCGAATTGAAAATTTATATTCATATGATTTCTCCATCATTGCTATCCCCAACGGCAATGTCTTGTTTCATGCATGTTCATTTCATACTTTAAGAAATACTACTTTAGGATTAATTATGCATGTGCCCCAGTAAAATTCAGTATCTGATAGATAAGTACACATCGATTTATAAATCTAAACATCATATATTAGGATATTTAATTCATCGTTAATATCAGATTTTCCTGTGTGAAATTGATGTTTTCCAAGCAATAGCCGAGCAGTACTTGGAATGTTCGCCTCTACAATATTTTTTTGGTCGAGTTAATACAATTTTTGGAATCAAACATGCAATAATAAATTTACTAAAATTGTCTCTTGACATAAATGTGCATAGGGATTTAGCCATTAAATGTTATTAATACGATTCGACGTTTCTACTTGTAGATTTTGAGTAATCTTTAAAGAAAAGTGAAATTAATTTTTTTCAATTTATTTATTAAAATGGTTTATAAATAACATTAAAAAAGTGAAAAATATTTTTAACCCATTTTTAACATTGCAAACATCATTCTGGATGGAAGCTCACACACGGATACCCTTCCGACAAGTACGACATCTAAGCACGGAGTTTTGACAGATGATTCACTTCTTATTGGTCTGGAAGTGTGTGCGTGTTGTGTGAAATTGGGAATTGTGTGCGAAAAAGCCGGAGACATACGGAAACGGAATGCTCGGTTGAGGAATGAAATTTCGTGGAATTAATTTTCTATCCAAAGTTTTATTAGCTAGACCTCTTATACCAACTCATCATCATTCGTGGAATCTCAGATTTCAGTCGGTAAGTCAAGTAATATTTCTTAATATTGCATCACATCATACATTTTGAGAATACACAATTAACCGGACACCGGAAGGATGACGAAATATGAAATGGATCGTGATTCAATTTGAAACATTTATTCATTCGTTGAGGCAGTTGACGACGTGTGACGTGGTATTTTGTCTGTCACCTGATGAATTTCTCAATTTCCATGTTCTGTTAGACATCTGGTGAACCCGTTGGGAAAAAACATTTTCGAAAGTCTGTGGTGAAAGTATTTAAGATGCCGGAAGTTCAGCAAAAGCGGAAGGAGTTGAATCCCCTTCCCGATTTCATCGAGGTAAGGGGTTAAGATAAATAAAATAGGTTTCAAAATAAATTACTTCGTTTTCGTAAGATAGTTTTAACTGGATCTAATCTACTATCTATACGTATAGCACCGACTTACTCTATGGAAGAAGTTCCAAGAAGAGAACAAAGAGAAATTGGCTGCCAAGACGCCTGAAAAAATCACCGTGACTTTACCTGATGGAAAAGAGGTTGAAGGCGAGTCTTGGAGGACCACCCCCTACGACATTGCTCACGGGATTAGGTAACTTTTAAATGAATTTAACAAGCTTGAGGATTATTGTATCTAGTTTTGGTCTTGTAGGGTTTATTCCGACAATTTAATTTTTTTTCCAGTCCTGGGTTAGCAGACAACTCTGTAATATCGAAGGTAAATGGGGAGCTGTGGGACTTGGACCGACCCTTAGAAGATTCGTGTAAAATTCAACTTCTTAAGTTCGATAATCCAGAAGCTCAAGCAGTGTTTTGGCACTCTTCAGCCCATGTTCTTGGAGAGGCAATGGAAAAAGTTTATGGAGGGTGCTTGTGCTATGGACCTCCTATTCAAGATGGATTTTATTACGACATGTTCATTGATAATGATCAAGTTTCCGCTCAGGATTTTGGGGCTTTGGAAGGGGTTATCAAAACCATCGTGAAAGAGAAGCAGCCATTTGAGCGACTAGAGTTGACCAAAGAGCAGCTAATAGAGATGTTTGGATATAACCAGTTTAAAGTTCGGATACTGAAGGAGAAAGTAAACACCCCTACCACTACTGTGTATCGGTGTGGGCCGCTGATCGATTTGTGCCGAGGGCCTCATGTACGTCACACTGGGAAGATCAAGGCACTAGCTCTTACCAAGGTAAGACAAACTTGTTTTTGACACAGCTTGTGAAAACACGCTTAATTAAACTTTTTCAGAGTTTTAATGAAATATACTTTATGTGTATTAATTTTTTGTTGTTGTAAAATTAGAACTCGGCAACTTACTGGGAAGGTAAAAATGACGCCGAGTCTCTTCAACGTGTGTATGGAATATCCTTTCCTGATCCGAAACAATTGAAAGAATGGAAACATTTGCAAGAAGAAGCTGCAAAGAGAGATCATCGTAAACTTGGAGTTCAGCAGGAGCTTTTCTTTTTCCATGAACTTTCTCCTGGATCGTGTTTTTTCCTACCCAAGGGAGCCCATATTTACAACTCGTTGATGACTTTAATCAAAGAGGAATATCGTAAACGGGGTTTCAATGAAGTTATCACACCTAACATCTATAATACCAAATTATGGCAGGTCTCTGGACATTGGCAGCATTATGCTGAAAATATGTTCGCCATTGAAATCGAAAAGGAAACATTCGCCTTAAAACCGATGAATTGTCCTGGTCATTGCTTGATGTTCTCTCATCGACCAAGGAGTTGGCGAGAGCTTCCACTACGGCTGGCTGATTTTGGTGTCCTGCATCGGAATGAATTATCTGGAGCTTTAAGCGGGCTCACTCGTGTCCGGCGGTTCCAACAAGACGATGCTCATATTTTCTGCACGCCTGAACAGATTGGACAGGAGATCGACGGAGCATTGGATTTTCTTGATGCTATATATGGTATCTTTGGATTCTCTTTTGATCTGCAGCTGTCCACCAGGCCAGAGAAGTACTTAGGTGATATTGAAGTCTGGAACCAGGCTGAAAAACAGTTGGCGGACAGCTTGGACAGATTCTGTGACAAGTCCAAAAGAAAGTGGATTGAGAACCCTGGAGATGGTGCATTTTATGGACCGAAAATTGATATCACTATCCAAGATGCATTGAAACGATCGCATCAATGTGCTACCATTCAACTTGATTTCCAACTTCCTCTTCGATTTGACTTAAATTACATAGGAGACGATGGCGAAAAACGAAAGCCTGTGATAATTCATAGAGCTATTCTTGGATCCGTCGAAAGAATGATTGCCATCCTAACCGAATCTTGTGCAGGGAAGTGGCCTTTCTGGTTATCTCCTAGGCAAGTCTGTGTCATTCCAGTCGGTCCATCCTTGAACGATTATGCACAGGAAATTCAAACTAAGTTTTTCGAAGCTGGATATCAGTCCGAAGTTGATTTGGATCAGGGAGATTCGTTTAATAAAAAGATAAGAAACGCACAGCTTGCTCAATTCAATTTCATTCTGGGTAAGTGTTAAATTTTCTGAGCTTTTGAGACACTACTGCTTGGTAAACTGAAACTAAACTGAAAAGCATATTTACTATCGATTTTCATATTTTAGTGTTGGGTGAACGTGAAAAAGCTGCAGGAACCGTGAATATTCGAACTCGAGACAACAAAGTGCTAGGAGAACGTACTGTGGAACAGCTTATCGGACGACTCCATGAACTAACTGCAAATAAAACTTTATGTAGTGAAGATGCGTTTTAAATAAATTTCTGAGAAATTCAAATATTTTAAATGCTAAATTATATTGTTAACGTCGATACATTCGATTGTTTTTTATGCCTTTTGAATGAATTTCCCAGTGCGGACACAAGTCAATTTAATTTCAGTATTTAATCTTCAGTATTTAATATTGTAAAATGTTTAAATCTTAAGCACCATATAGGAATTCTTATGCATGCATTAAAATTGGAACATCAAATTGAATGATTGCTGAGAAAAAATTTCGTTGTGGTATTGTATAGCTAAATCGAATCCTACTTGTCTACTTGTCACTATTGAGATATGGCAAACAAGTCATCAGCAATCTTAATAGTTTCTTTCGACCCTTCGCATACGCGAAGTATCTCATTCGGGATAAGTTCATAGCCCCAATAAGCTCCAGCAATAGCTCCAGCCATTGATGCAATCGTATCGCTGTCACCTCCTAAGGAAATTGCATAAAATATGCTTCGAAGAACAGGGCTTCTAATTCTTACAGGAAGTTCAGGGAACTTGTCACATGAGACAGACAGAAGGAAAGCGTAAAGTGCTGTTGGCACTGAATCTATCGCCTTGACACCATTTCCGAGCTTTTCTACAACCTCTGATCTTGAAGGAGGTTCTGATCGGTCGAGGAACTCAACTATTAGGCGAATTTTATCACTGAATGTAGGTTCTCCCTTGTTTGGTTCTCTAGAATTTAATTCCAATGTTTTCAATTAAATATTTTTGAATCATGAAACATTTTATTCCTTTATGATAAAGAATGACTTTTTAAGGGCACCTGTTTGGGTGCATGAAGCTCTTAAAGTTTTCAAGGATCGAGACGGCTCTCGTTTCTTCTTGGACGATTCTTTCGAGAATTGTTTTGCAAAAGCCTCTTGTGTCAAAGAATTTACAATCGTTGGAGCCTTTGGATTTCAATGGAATATTTTCCTGGCTGATTGGCTCAGTAATTTTCATTGGAAATGGTGAGTCATTTGGTGTTGAAACTGAAAGTCTCTTTAAAAACTTTCTAGATGTAGAAGGTTCAATCTCCGGTCTCTCTAAATCCCAGTTAAATGCAGTGTGAACAGTCAATGCCTGAAAAATCGATCCCAAGACCCCTGATTTGTTGTAATTTGTAATTTTGGATAGTTTTGAGGACAACTCTACAACTGTTGAAGGGTCAGAGTTCCAGCCATACAATGCAATGGGTGCAACACGAGAGGCGGATTCATTTCCTAAGGAACCGAATTTACCAACAGCTTTCCTTGCAGGGCCCAGTGGGTCCGAATACCCTGAATCCCTTAGATGAGTAAATATCTCTCTCGGAAATGCACTAAACTTTCTTGTCAGATTAAGGAAATAATCCTCCGTTAATCTAAAACATTTCATCCAAACACAATAAATGCAGATAAACTCCCTCGATTTTAAGTTTTTAAAACTGTTATAAAATAAATCATATTTCTTCACTACTGTTTGGCCATGGATTTCACATCAAACCCATTCGTCCTTAAGAGAGACATGACCACCGACCTGGTCATCACGGTATCATCCGAATATTTCTCAATCGGTCTTGAGAACGATCCCCGTCGCCTTTCAATTGATGAATGCCGCTTATTGAGGGTCCTTGGGAGAGAAGTATCCTCCACGGAAGGCTTAAGTCCAGAATAATCTACATTTTATCAAATTATCAATCAAATATTAATTCCCTAAGAATAATATGGATTGATTACTTATTCTGTATTTAGCAACACAAACTTAATCCATGATTTGTTTGCTCATAATTCCCAATTCAATTAATCAAGATTTATATTTTTTTTATAGAAAATTTTTCATAGAGATATGATTATCAGCATTTTCATACTCCGTACCACACACACCACCGTAAAGTATGCAGTATCCGAACGTCCCAACTCAACCCTTGAGAAAGTTGCCATTGATTTTTATCGCGGGAGTGTCATCACACATGCTGTGTTTACAATTCACAATTACATACCACCCAGCTTCAAACTGAGAAAGAATTGTGGAAAAAACCTTTACCCAGCAGAATCAATAATTAGTTTTATTTTTATATTTGTTAGTCACGTTTTTATGTTCAGATAGATAGTTTCTATTAGATAATGTCTGCTCCCCTCTTTCTCCGATTGAGATGCAAATTGTCGAATTTAGAGAAAGAGTTATCTGAAGCGAATAAGCGGAATGCAAAACTTGAGCTAAAAGTTGAAGAACTGTCCAAGAAAGTGGAAGAACAGTCGCTATTGCTGGTGGCAGCGGATAAGACGTCCCTTTATCCCATTTGGCCTTTTCAACAGCTTCAGGACTCACAAGGCTTGTCGGCTTCAATAAAAAATAATCCGATTGATGCTGTCAGATTGGATCATGATTATTTTAGAAGTGATATCGAATCACTGAGATGGAGAACAGATTACGAAATTGGAGTTGGTGAAGAGGAGAAGCGAAACTGTTACAAAGTTAAAGACGAAGGTAAAATATTACAGGGCCTGTTATGGAGGCTTGGCTTTTATTTTCTAAATTAACATATTTACAAAACTATATATGTGATATGGTACTCAATAACTAATAACTCAATATGCAATGGTAGTAGATGAAGAAGAGGAGTTTACTGATGAAGATATTGAAGATTCTGAATGTCAATCCTCAGACCTGTCCACTACTTCTGACTCTGAATCTATGGATGCATGCAACATGAAGATTAAGCTGAATCATGAAATGAAAGCGAAAAGGAAGTTATTTAAAACCCGCAGCCATTGTTTTAAAAAACTACAAAAATTTAAGAATTTATCAACATCTAGTGTTGACAAGACAAGAGGAAGATCAGCCTTTGTAAATCAGGTACGAGCCGTACCAAGCCGATGTAAGTCTACTGATTTTAATTACTTTAAATCCTGAAATGAGAATGAGCTGTACTGAATGTAGGAATTGTAGGAGTGGTAGTAACGGTTCTTATAATTATAAGTATCTTAACCAAAATTCACAAAGCCCTGGGTATTCTTAGTCATTGATTCTGTTTATTGCAGCACATTTGTCATACTTATCTATTTTTTTCTCTAACATACAGCTCCAAAGGAAATGGCTATATTTGATGATCCACGGGAAAAATTGCCATCGTTTCGCCAAGGGCTTTGGAATAATATTGCAAGAATTGTAGAAGAAGTTCTGAACGAATATAAAGACCAGGATGAAGTAAAAAGCATAAGAAAATATTTATCTGATAATCAAATCTATGATAAGGACAAGCAAATTAAATCTCTCAAAGAAGGACAAGCAAATTCAGGTGCAGAATCAACAGAGCAACAAGGTGCTGAACACATTAACCCTAAGCCAGAGTTCAAATGTAATGTTTGCAGCAAAATCCTTAGATCTTCTTCAACTTTAAAATCTCACATACTAGACCATGAGGGAAATAAGCCATTTCTCTGTTTGGTTTGCAAAAAATCTTTCAGACTGAAGACTAGCCTTCAACGTCATCAACTTATTCATGAAAAGAAAAACCAAAAATGTAAAGAAAACATTCTGTCATTCTCAGGAATGTACAGAATTGTGTTGCTAAATGATTCTTAATTGTTGCAACAGGTTCTGAATGTGATAAAATGTTTACAACAAAGGGAGATTTGAACAAGCACGCTCTGTGTATGCATGCTAAAAAATACAAATTCTTTTGTTCGATGTGTCCGATGCAGTTTTTCGATTCATCGGGTAAGATTTTATTAGCCTATAGCTTATAGCCTTTGAATAAAATCTTCAATTAAATATATTCAATGATTTGACAAAAATGTGATCTTAGGCTTCAGACGACATGAACGGAGACATTTGGGTATCAAACCTCATGTATGCAGTGAGTGTGGGAGGAGTTTTCCTGAGCTACGTAATCTTCGCCTGCACGTAAACAGTGTCCATAGTGGAAAAGATAATCCCTATCGCCTTGAAGTTGTGATTTGAATATGCATTTATTAAATAAAGTTAGTTACCAATCCGAATCCGAAAACGGTTACAACCTTCAACGTTATCTTAAAAATAGTATTTGCTCAAGATAACCCCATTTTAAGGTTAATTCCGGAATTAGGCAATCGAATCGGTAGCCTTACAAACTTACAATTACAATAGGTAGCAAGTGGTGGAACTCATTTTAACCATCGCTGTTCTTTTCTTTATCATTCTTGAATTTTGTGAAATGGAGTTTGCCTTACGTCAGTTTTATTTATGAGTTTATGACCCTAAGCATAAATGTATCTGTGCATAACTTACTGTCGAAACTCGCCCTCGGATTGATATGATTCTGTCTCTTTCCTTCCAACAATTCCTGAGCGACCTTTGGTCCAAGGGAGAAGTCAATTCCATGAAAATCCATAAGTTTCTCATCGTCACTCAGATTAGTCAAAGACATGTACAGATCCCCAAGGATCGTGTACGACACGGAATAATCGCATTCGAATAAGGTGCCTATGCAGTCCCCAACAAGGGCTCCTACTAGGCACCCTCTAAATTTATCCCGAAGTCTTAGGTCCATCATTTCCATGTTCTCTTCCTGGATTTCTCTGAATGAACTGAGTAATAAGGGCTTTTCTGATGATACAGAAGATCTTTTCGTGAGGGTACTTCCACCACTTTCCTCTTTCAAGCCGAATGTGTAGGTTTTCCTCATTGTGAGGTTGTGACTTTGTGACATGTAAATATTAAGGCACAAACTTTCTATGCACTATATGCCTATGTAAAATGTTCAAACCTTTGAATATTTAAATCAAATGATTTAGAAATCAAACTAATTGCTTTAATAGGCTAATTATTTTAAATTCAATTTGTCCAGAGTAGTCCTGTATCTACAAAGGAAAATAAGGAAGAAACTTGATATTAGCACATAATGTTATCTGAGTATTAAAATAAATTCATTATGTTCAAAGGCTCTTAACTAGTTTGAAGTTTGATGGAGCTAAAAATTGTTTTTAATAATAAACAGTATTTAAAGCTCAGTGTATTAGGCCTCCATGAGTTTGTTTATCACAACTAAATATCTTACACAACTGTTATTTTTTTTATCACCAACTGGTTAACCTCAACTTCCTTTCCAATCCATGTATGTCTTATTCCGCGTCAAATTTCGGACTGAATCTGAATTCCAGGAAATTCTCAGGCGATCTCATATCAGCTTTTTAGCGCGAAGCGTTATTAGACACTAGAGCCATTTATTAAGTATCGACAGATACTTTATGCGAATGCTCTTGCGTCCGTCCGTCTGTCCGTCTGTCCGTCCGTCCCTCCG